>OY747702.1:4420000-4710000 GCA_963556495.2 Valencia hispanica
CACCTCTGCTGCTGCCTCTCGGCTCCACCCAGCGGCTGCTACATCTCCGGTGCTGCCTCCTGTTCTGCTCCACCCAGCGGCTGCTACATGTTAAAGACTACAGACCAGTGGCCCTAATGTCCGTGGTTATGAAAACTTTAGAATGGCTCCTCCTACGGCTCTTAGGGCCACAGTTACGACAGGCAAAAGACCCCCTGCAATTTGCCTACTGTGAGGACATGGGAGTGGAGGACGCCATCCTGTACATGCTCCACTGGGTCCACTCTTCTCTGGATGGCCCGGGGGGGGGTATATGTTTTTTGATTTCTCCAGTGCCTTCAATACCATCAGGCCTCAGATCCTCGGACGCAAACTGGAAAATCTGAGTATGGCGCCGGCTCTCATTGAGTGGATCATCAATTATCTAACAGAGCGACCACAGTATGTCAGACTGGGGAACACTGACACTGTCTGTACAAATATTGGAGCCCCCCAGGAAACTGTACTATCACCTTTTTTCTTCACCCTGTATACATCTGACTTTATATACAGATCACCATCATGCCACATTCAGAAATATTCTGATGACACTGCTGTGGTGGTTTGTGTGAAGGGAGGGGATGAGGGGGAGTACAGGAGGGTCATCGCGGACTGCACCACCTGGAGTAAGAACAATGGACTCATTTTAAATGTATCAATGAACAAGGAGATGATTGTGGACATAATGTCAGTAATGGGGAGAGGGGGGAACACTACTGTTGGTGTACTGGTGGAGAAAAGAATGAGGAGCATGATGCTGTCAGGACCTCATCTAGATCAACAAACTCCACCTGTGCACTCTAACTCACCTCCACCTCATTGGCTCTCAGCACAGTTAAAAGACAGCTTCACTTACCACAACACTGTTCTGTCATCTGGTCTCCAGCCTCGGAACTCCTGAGCTAGCCATTTCAGCCTGCTTATCCTTAACACCACGTATCTTCTCAAGATCCTCCAAACCCCTCTACCAGCCTGATCTGCAGCCTCCTCTCGAACTGTCTGTCTCTGCGTGTGAGTTATCCTCCTTTAATAAAGACTGTTAAAACGATCCAGGCAGTCTCCTTGACAGGATGACAGAACCTCGTCCTGACAACTCAGCAGAGGTTGAGGCTCTGCGGACAGAGGTGCGCGCTCTCCGGGAGAAGGTGGAATCCCTAACTGAGGCGCACATCAGACTTGCTGGTCTCGTCCACACTTTGCCCAGCCGGGCAGCTCCAGAACTCCGGGTCTGCCTACCCGAAAAGTGGAACGTGGTGGATGGGAAGCCTGATGGGCTCCTCGCCACGCTGGACATGACTTTTGAAGTTCAGCCGACTACCTACGCTCCTGATGTCCCTCCTCTCTGGACAAGCGCAGTAATGGGCGGCGGCTCAATACAACCAGAGGTCTCCAATCTGCAACGACTATGCTCAGTTTGTTGCAGAACTACGCAACACTTTTGTGCCGCCAGCCTGCGAGGTGGACATTGAGGTGCAGCTGTTAAGGCTCCGCCAGCGTCAGCAGCCTGTTCACCGGTTCGCCGCCAACTTCCACACCCTGGCTGCTCAGCTTCGATGGAACGACTCCATGCTGAGCAGTCTGTTTATTGAGGGTTTGAGCAGCTATATTCGGGATAAGATGGTGGGGAAACAGTCGCCCAAATCGCTGGATGATGCAGTCAACCTGGCCCTCGAGATAGACCGGCGGATGCTGAATCGGCCCCGCCCATCCCGCACGCTGCCTCGCTACTCTCCCCCCAGCCCTCGTCATCTTCCTCGCACTGCAGAGGAGGGCGCTACTGCCCCCTATCGGGAACTCCCGGGTTTGGAGGAACCCATGCAGGCGGGACACCTATCTCTAGAAGAGAGGCAGCGCCGTCATTACAAGGGACTCTGCGCTTACTGTGCTGCAAAAGACCACAGAGGCGGTCACTGCCCGCTTTGTCCCAGAAACAGCCAGACCAGGTGATTCTCGGGGAGTCTCACCTGGTCCCATTCTAGATGTCCGACTCCACTACCAACTACATCCCGACCATCCCTGCCAGGCCCTTCTAGACACTGGCGCTATTGATAATTTCATGGCTGCTCATTTGGCATCCAAGCTGAAGGTCCCACTGGAAGAACTTGACCACCCCATGCCAGTAAAATCGGTGGACAGACACCCGCTCCAGCCCTGTCCCATCCGTCAACGCACCGCTAGAATCTAGATGGCAGTTGGGGACCACCGAGAGATCGTCCACTTCCTGATAATGTCATCTGATGCTGCCCCGCTCATCCTCGGCTACCCTTGGTTTCAACGTCACGATCCACACATTTCCTGGTCTACCAAACAGATCCTGCAGTGGGGGCCCAACTGCCCATCTAGCTGTTTGCTCCAACGACCGGACCCCATATTCAGGGCCCCTCCAGCCACGCCTCTCATCACCAGTGACCTGCCACCCCCTTATCGGGACCTGGTCGAGGCCTTCAGTTAACAGTGAGCCTCCTCCTTACCGCCCCACAGGAATTACGACATGGCGATCAACCTCCTGCCGGGGGCGATGCTTCCCCACAGTCGCCAGTATACCCTGTCCCCCGACGAGGTGAAATCAGTGGAGGCTTACATAGTGGAAGCCCTGGAAACCGGCTTCATCCGTCCATCCTCTTCCCCTGCCTCATCTGGATTCTTCTTTGTCAAAAAGAAGGACGGCACCCTACGGTCGTGTATTGACTATCGGGGCCTCAACTCAATCACTGTTAAAGACCGTCACCCCCTTCCGCTCATCGGATCCATCATGCACTCGCTGTCTCAGGCCACCATCTTCACCCGTCTGGATCTGCGGGACTCCTACAAACGTATCCGCGTAAGAGAGGGCGATGAGTGGAAGACGGCATTCAACACCCCAAATGGCCACTGGGAGTACCTGGTCATGCCGTTTGGCCTTTGCAACAGCCCTGCGGTCTTCCAGCGCTTCCTCAATGACGTGCTCCTTGACATGCTCGGGCGCTGGGCCTTCGTCTACCTGGATGACATCCTCATCTACTCCAGGTCAACGATTGACCACGTCCGCCATGTCCGGGCCGTCCTCCAGCGCCTGCTTCAACACAGACTGTACTGTAAACTAGAGAAGTGTTCCAGTGCCGTCAGGAGGCCCTGGTCTTGGGCCACTCCTCTGCTGTCGGCGGAAATGCAGGCCCGGCCAAGACTCTCTTTTTCCCGCGCCAAGCCTTGTGGTAGCCTTCCATCGTTCGGGATGTGAAGGAGTTTGCCAAGGCCCGCCCAACAAGCGGGGACAAGCAGGTCTCCTTCAACCTCTGCCTGTGCCATCTCGCCCATGGTCCCACATTGGGTTGGACTTCGTCACGGGACTTCCGGCCGCCGGGGGCATGCCTGCCATCGCCACGTTCGTGGACCGCTGATGGGTAAAATCTTTTTGGTGTCCTCGAGTCACTTGTGTATAATGTTCTGCAATGTTCTTAATATTATCCTCTGCTTGCTGTATAATGATAAACATTCACACTGAAAGGAGTTTGGATCTTCAGCTGGACAGCTCCCATGAAACAGCTGCAGTTTGTTTGGTCTCTAAAACTTGTTTTGGGGCCGGACGGACTGATAAGGGGGGGGGTCAGCCTGGGAGCGAAGCACGGGCCCACTTTGCTTCCCACGCGCCTCCTCTGTATGCTGCATAAATGACGATGGAGCTGTCCAGCTTATGAGAGTCTGCTGTGGGATTTGTGCACGATTGCCCGGCCGCGTTAACAGATCTGACCGAGAGGAGATGACTGGCACTCCACTCTCAAGTGTCAAAGGTGAGATGCTGTGATGAAAACTTAATGCCTGTTTGATGAAGCATTGCTTTGCTGCTGTTTATGTGGGGAATAGAGAGGGACGCCGTATTCTAGCATAAATCAGTGTATTTGTTTGAAAAAGTATTGCTCTGCTTTTGCTGAACTGCATCTGTGTGGCGGAATAATAAAGATGACACATATTCTAGCACGATAAGCAGTCTGGTGTCCTTTCCTTCTTCCTTTTATACTGTGTGTGCCGATCCACTAAGATCCTGGGTAAAAATTTCACAAAACAACCGCTTTTCCAAGGCAGTCCATCTGGTCGCTCTGCCGGGGCTGCCCACCACCAAGAGGACGACAGAACTCCTTCTCGAACATGTAGTCCGGCTTCACGGATTTCCGTGTGACGTGGTAACTGACCGGGGACCCCAATTCACTGCTGGGTTTTGGAAGGCCTTCTGTCAACTCGTTGGAGCGACCAGAAGCCTCTCATCCCGTTTTCATCCAGAGACAAACGGACAGACAGAACTGGCCAACCAATAGATCGGGAAGTATCTCCGGTGCTTTGCAGCCTCTTCCCCCTCCTCCCCCTCCTCCTTGCCGCGGACGCTGCTCTGGGCAGAGCTCGCCATCAACCTGCAGGTCTCATCAGCCACCGGTCTCTCCCCCTTTGAGATGTGCTTCGGGTACCAACCCCCCATCTTCGCCCACCAAGAGGTCGAGGTCGACCTCCCCCAGGCTCAGCTTTTTGCACGTCGCATGAAGGTGGGTTGGATCCGGGCCAAAGCCTCCATCACCAGAACAAACTCTGATTACCAGAGGCACCAAGCCCGACAACGGCGCCCCGGTCCTGCCTACCAGCCAGGGGACCTGGTGTGGTTGTCCACCCGACACCTTAAGCTCAACACGGAGGCCCAGAAACTCACTCCCCGCTTCATAGGACCCTTCCCAGTCATTCATCACATCAACCCGGTTACCTACCGTCTTCACCTGCCAGCCAGCCTGAGGGTACATCCGGTCTTCCACTGCTCTCTGCTTAAACCTAAGATCACTTCACCATTGTCTCCCCCCGAACCCCGACCCCACCCAGACTCGTGGATGGGGGCCTGGTGTACACAGTTCGCCGGATCCTGGACTCCAGACCCCGGGGCCGCGGGTTTCAGTATCTGATTGACTGGAAGGGCTATGGACCAGAGGATCGCTCCTGGATTCCATCACGGCACATCATTGACCCAAGCCTGGTTGCCGACTTCCATCGCCGTCACACAGATCGCCCTGGCCCTTCAGGAGCCGGGCCTAGAGGGGGGGGGTTCTGTCAGGACCTCATCTAGATCAACGACCTTCACCTGTGCACACTAACTCACCTTCACCTCATTGGCTCTCACCACAGTTAAAAGACAGCTTCACTCACCACAGCACTGTTCTGTCATCTGGTCTCCAGCCTCGGAACTCCTGAGCTAGCCATTTCAGCCTGCTTATTCTTAACACCACGTATCTTCTCAAGATCCTCCAGACCCCTCTACCAGCCTGATCTGCAGCCTCCTCTCGAACTGGTTGTCTCTGCGTGTGAGTTGTCCTTCTTTAATAAAGACTGTTAAAACGATCCAGGCAGTCTCCTTGGCAGATGCAGGCCATCCTCAACAACAGTAGTCACCCCTTGCATGATGCTGTGGCTGCTCAGAAATGCTGCCACAGTGACCGTCTTCTCTCCATACATTGCAGGACCAAGAGGTTTTGGAGGTCGTTTATTCCGGCTGCCATAAGGCAGTATAATGGACCCTCATAATGTACAAATTTTTACTATTGATAGTAGCTTTTAACCTTAATTTATTGGTATTAATGTTTGCGTTGTTTGAGTATGTGATTATGAATGGCAAACACTCCATGCTGCTGCACACCTGAATTTCCCCTGTATGTATGTATGTATGTATGTATGTATGTATGTATGTATGTATGTATGTATGTATGTATGTATGTATGTATGTATGTATGTATGTATGTATGTATGTATGTATGTATGTATGTATGTATGTATGTATGTATGTATGTATGTATGTATGTATGTATGTATGTATGTATGTATGTATGTATGTATGTATGTATGTATGTATGTATGTATGTATGAAGCCTCTCTTAAAGGAACAGACACCCATTTAATTTTCTGACTCCTAGGCTCTCTCGGGCTCTTGCTTCACCTTCCAGTGTGCTCGTTCATTTCTGTAAAAAGGAGCAATAAGGAACAACAGACAACAGTTACAGATTTTAACAGTGAGACATCGTTCGCCCGGCTCAGTTCTCCTTAACTGAGCCCCGTTTTGCGTCAGCACACAGTTTTTATTGAACCATGAGTTGCATGAAACTCCTCCCCTCAGCTTCTTCACATAAGGCAATGCGTGATGTACTACACTCTTCTTGATTGTTCACTGTTGCTAAGTGTTTCCACATGCAAGTAGATGTTTTTTCCATTACCCCAAGAAACGTAGTTTTATAAGTGTACGCCCTCATACAACATTTACAGAATTTTTATCTCTTCACTATCTATCTATCTATCTATCTATCTATCCATCTATCCATCTATCCATCCATCCATCCATCCATCCATCCATCCATCCATCCATCCATCCATCCATCCTTTCACTCAAAACCTGATCATATGGTTTCCCTGAAAGACCTGCCATTCCTCCAGCGGAGGGAATTTGAAGTACATGGGGGGCAAATTGGGGACAGCACTTCTGATATCAGTTATCATGGGTTGTGTAGGCAAATGGATGAGGGATTTGAGGCCAAGCACACAGAGGGAGAAATCATTCATGGTGTACTCCGCATCATTAAACCTGGGCAGTTTAAGGACATGCTGATCAGTAAGGATGATTTGACTGTCAGAGAAGTGAAGAGCCTGTTACAATCACATTTGCGTGAAAAGATTGGAAGTGAGTTATTTCAGGAGCTGATGAGGACAAAGCAACATAAACATGTCTCCCCAACAGTTCCTGTACAGGTTGATTGGACTGAAACAAAAGGTCATCTTTGGTTCCAAACAAGATAACATGGACATCAAATATGAGCCACGAACCATCCAGAATGTGTTCCTTCGTACTATTCATCAGGGTCTCCTCCCAAAGTACAGTGACATCCAAAATGAGCTTAAATCCTTGCTGTCTAACCCTACTGTGTCAGATGAGGCTCTGATAAGGAGAGTTAACAAAGTGTCAAGTGAGGAGAGTGAGCGACAAAGGAGGCTGCGACACTCCACTTGCCATAAAGTAACCCATGCTTACACTGTGCAACTGGAGACTGATAAAGAGATTGAAAAAAAAGTAATAGAAGAACTAAGTGAAAAAGTGTAAACACTAACAAAAATGGTGGTCTCTCACAGCCAAAACGGAGACCAAAAAGACCAATGGGACAACCAAGTTGTCATAACTGTATTGAAAGAGGAATCAACCCTTGGAATCATTGTTTAATTTCTGGTGAGGCAGCTCACATGGGTAGTTGGATGCCACAAGAAGGGACAAACAAAAAATAGTCATCATTTTTCTGCTGATAGCTGTTTACTTAATGAACACAGGCAGCCGTGCACAAACCCATCCAACATGCACACTGATGAACTTGTACATGTTAAAAGTAGTTTTGTGATCCCATTACCACAACACAAGGAAATGGTAATTGGAGACAGAGGACAGAGTTGCTCAGCTGGTAGGAAAGAAATGTCAAATCAAGTGTTCGGGTGTATTCAGACCAGAAAAGTCCTTTGGTCCGCTTGTTTGGTCCGGACCCAAAGCGGACTCAAATTTTTTTGTTTGGTGCGGTTCGCATTCACACTCTACAAGTGAACTATATTTTGTAAACACATTCACGCGTGTCACGATCGATGCGGCCATTGGACAGTAATGACTAGGGTGGCCCACAGAGCGCAGACCCGGAGGAAAACATGGAAGCCCTACGCTGCTCTGCATATTTCTGCTGTTATTGTAGCTGCAAAATCATATTGAGTGTAAAGAGCAGCTCCTTCAACGCAGGTTTTGTGACGCTCTGTTTCAAATTTTCGAGCGGTGTCAGGGAATGCGTGCAGTAACCCGAAGGAGACGATATGCTCTGCTTGCCCTGACCCACAACAAGCTGGCAGCAGCATAGCAAAACTGAAGACAGGTATGAACTTACCTTGATACGGTGGCTTGTTAAGTCCGAAAAGGCACATGTATCCTGGAGTTGGTTTGGATCGACAATGGTTTATATTCACACCTGCAGCGAACCGCACCAGAGTCCATTTGGAAGCGGACCGAGACCACCTAAAAAAGTGGGTCTCGGTCCGGTTCTCTGATCTGCACCAGGATTCATTTGTGTGTATTCACACCTGCATAAAAGGTACGGACCAGCGTTCGAAACAAACCCTGGTCCATTTAAAGTGGAACAAACAGTGCAGGTCTGAATACACCCTTACATTCAGTTATGCAGGGGACTGTTTGTTTGACACAGGTGCCCAAGTGAGCCTTTTTGATCATCAATGGGTAAAAACATTTATCCTAGACCACAACCTTTGACCACTGTCTGAATTAGTCGGGCATAAGGCACTCAGTGTTCTGGCTGTTAATGGCCAGCCTTTGCCTTATGATGGCTGGGTGGGTGTGATGGTTAGCCTTTCTGAGAACATTGATCCTGGCTTAACAGTACAAGTACCATTCTTAGTAAGCTACGTGCCCTTGGATTGTCCCCTTATTGGGTTTAATGTAATTGAACAGTTGATTCTGGGGCCACAAGAAAGCTCAAACCTCATACATACTATAGTTAACCTCCTCCGCCAAGCAATGGACCTTCAAGATGACAAAGCCACTGCTTTGGTGAATTTTATCCAGACGAGATCACCCAGGATGATGAAGAGTGTCAAGGGTTACTAAAAGTGGTACCACAGATAGTGGTAATTGCAGCTGGCCAGATCAAACATGTTAGATGCAAAGTGACGTCTTCAGTCAATGCCTCCAGCCGTTTGCTGTTGATTGAACCAAATGAAAACATCCCCACATTACAGCAGCAAGATGTTGGGAATAGTCTTCTGACAGTCTGTGACGCAAAAACCCCATTTGTCCAAGTCCCCATTGCCAATCATCACAGATTTGATATGACCCTCATCCACAAAACAACGCTGGGCACAGTTGAACCAATCTTAGGTGTCATACAGACTGACACACCAAGTCACCATGAGTCAAAAGAGTAATTGGTTGTACACCAGGGCAGTGACAAAACAGTGTAGCTTGAATGGGAACCTCCAGTTGATGTTAGTCACCTGACTGAGGATCAACAAAAGATTGTTAAGAAAATGTTCAGGGAAGAATCTGGAGCATCTGCATGAGACGAAAACGACATGGGGTGTATTCAGAGTTTAGAGATGTTAATCACCCTTAAAGATAATACTCCAATCCAAAAATCCTATACGTCTATCCCCAAGCCCCTCTATAAAGTGGTTAAGGGGTACATTGAAGACCTACTGGCAAAAGGATGGATTGTGAAATCACGTTCTCCTTACTCAGCTCCCATTGTCTGTGTCAGAAAGAAGGACAGCTCTCTTAGACTGTGCATAGATTATCGTCTCCTTAACCAGCGCACAGTCCCAGACCGTCACCCCTTGCCCAGAATACAGGACCTCATTGATACCTTGGGAGATTATAGCTGGTTCACCATACTCGACCAGCGGAAAGCTTACCACCAGGGATTCATTGCTGAGGGATCACGCCATCTGACCGCTTTCATCAACCCCTGGGGCCTCTACGAATGGGTACAAATCCCATTTGGACTGACCCCCGCATTTTAGCGTAGTATGAAGGAGATGCTGGAACCCCTACGAGATGAATGTGGTATCCCTTATTTTGACGACATCCAATGTTACGCCAAAACATTTGAGGATGTTAAAGGAGTAAGAAAGGTTCTAAGAACTTTACAAAGTCATGGAGTTAAACTTCGTCCCACAAAATGCAACTTGTTTAAGCAAGAGGTGAGGTATGTGGGTGGTCTAGTCTCTGCTGAGGGAGTACGTGTTGACCCAAAAGATCTTGAGGCAGTGTATGCCCTTAGGGAAGAAACACCTGCCACTGCTAGTGATGTCAGGAGAATTCCAGGCTTCTTGAGCTATTATTGCTCATATATCCAAGACTTTTCAAGGATAGCAAAACCCATTTATGAGCTATTGCAATTCAAGAAAACTGAAGAGGTGCAGCATGGCCGACCAAAAAAGAAAGGGGCACAGCTGCCATCCCAAACACCTGTGATATGGACTGATGAGCACCAGGAGGTCTTGTGTAAGCTTATTGATATGCTGGTGAACTCCTCCATTCTTGCTTACCCTGACTTTGAGCTCCCATTTGTGTTACATACAGATGCCTCAGATAAAGGACTTGGTGCTGTCCTCTATCAAAGACAAAATGGGAAGCTCAGAGTGATAGGTTATGGCTCAAGAACCCTCACACTAGATGAAAAAAAGTTATTGACTTTACTCAGTTAAGTTAGAATGTCTTGCCCTCAAGTGGGCTGTCTGCGAGAAATTCTGGGATTATTGGTTTTATGCTCCACATTTTACCATCTATACAGACAATAATCCCTTAACATATGTAATGACTACTGCTAAGTTAAATGCAGTGGGTTACATGTGGGTGGGAGAATTGTCAGATTTCCAGTTTGACATTCGCTACAGACCTGGTAAAGTGAACGTGGATGCAGATACACTGTCTAGACGCCCCTTAGACATTTACAGATATGTGGCTGTCTGCACAAATGAGCTCTATAGAGAGTACCACTAAGTACCACATCAGGGAAAAAGTGACCAGGACAACAACAGACAGTAGCTCAAACTTCTTGAAGGCCTTTCAATTATATAGTGAGGAGAAAGAGGATGAGGCCACTAATGTACAAGTAGAGAGTGACTCCACCTTTGATGATGCAACTGAATGTGAGAGTGGGTCAGAGGTGGATTATCAAGATGTGTCTGCTATTCTGGATGACAACACATGCCTTGAGTACCAACTTCCAAGGCACCAAAAGTGTGCATGCCATCTCCTCAATCTTATATCCACAATTGATGCCACTGCTTCAGGAGGAGGTGCCAACGAAACGTACAAGAAGCTGCCTGGTCTGCTTTTGCAAACATTGCAAAATGTCATGCTCTTTGGAATAAAACTAGCAGGTCAACCATGGCTCATGAAACAGTGGAACGTGAATGCAAGCTGCAGTTCCTCCGAACCAATCAGACATGCTGGAGCTCCCTGTTCCTTGCTCTCGAAAGGATTGTGCGCATCCACCGAGAGCAAGGAGCACAAGCAATTCACAATGTCTGGACAGGATTAAAGATAAAGATGTAAGTTGCCAAAACGTATATTTTATTTTTAAACAATAATGAAAATAAATAAGCTTTGCTGATTAATGCGTGAATCCAACTGTCTCAAGTAACTTAGTTTTCTTTGCATGGTGATGTGACAATTGTGGATTAGGCCTATGTGAATGAAATCATTTAATAAATTTATTCAATGTATATTTATTTGTGTATTTAACATTGACAATGCACAATAAATACATTGCACCAGAAATATTTTTAAATATTTTGTTGTCAGTACAAACAGCAACCACTCCGATAAAGATGACTTTTTTGCATCCATGGAGTCAGGAAAATCTCAAGTAGGAGAGCTGGAGAGGTATCTATTATGTCTGTCTACTGCAGGTATGGATCTACTCCACACCTTTCCTCACATCAAGAAGTTGTCACTCAAAGTCAATACAGGTCTTCCTGCATCTGCAGCCTGTGAGATCCTTTTTAGCCTTGCAGGACTCCTGTTTACTGCTAAACGATCACAGCTTCACTCCAGGAACCCTGAGAGCCAACTACTGCTGAAGATTAATAGTCACATCACTGAGTGATTATTTGGTGAAAATGTTTGTTTCTGCATGTTTTGTCACAAACACAAAGTTTATGAGAGTTTATGGCCTTCTTCTGCCTTATGCTGAGCCACATGCACAGAGTTTATGGGCTGTCTTATTCCAGTTATCAAAGCTAAGCCAGGTGAAAAAGTTAAGAGGTTTGGAAATGTGTGTGACCGTAATTAATTTTACAAATATTGAATTTTTTATGTACTCTATTATTTTATTGATTTTATCTTTTTAGGTAATTAGGTAATTTAACTAAAACTTATTTTATTGTATGATATTATTTTATCATTTATTAATTTAATTTGTTTTTATTTTATTATTTTATCAATGGGATAAATGTACTCTACTCTCTGTAATTTTGCCTGATTGAATCCTCATTAACAAATAAATCAGATGTTACTCAACAGTTACTCAGTACTTGAGTAGTTTTTCACCAAGTATTTTTTTACTCTTACTCAAGTAATTATTTGGATAACTACTTTTTACTTTTACTTGAGTAATATTATTCTGAAGTAACAGTGCTTTTACTTGAGTACAGTTTTTGGCTACTCTTCCCACCTCTGCTCTTAAGGTTATAAAAACTTATTCTGTGCCAAATATGATCACTTTTATGGCAGAAAGTACATTTTGAGTTACCAAGAGAAGGCCAATTGAGTTCTGCATGAGTGAGCTGGCCTTTTTCATTAGTGTGTCTTGGGTAAAGATGGCGGACCTCAGCATGTTCAATTTAGCTCAACCTGTTAAATCCGGGAATGACTTTTTTGAACAGGCTTGAGACAACACATCACATAACAGAAAAAAACAGTAATAAAACACATCAAATTAACCAGCACACCAAGGGCTACAATGGTATCTAAACTATTTTTACCGACCACAAACACAACTCAGATGCCACGTAAATAAATATTTGCGAACAAACTCGTCACATTATAGTTTTGTCAACCCAGCTGCCACATTTCTGGCTCTACCGCAGCAATCCTTTTTGCTGAAAATACTATTAACCCGTCAAATGAAAGCAGAGAATTTGACGATTCCAAAGATGCATCTGCCAAGACGCTACACCAAAGCACCGCGGAGATATAAGCCAAAGTATAACACAACAAGAAATCGCTTTTCAGAATCACACTAGGAAAATTTGCCTTACCTTTGCTGTTTTGCCGTGTAAAGATGATTTCTTTGGCAAATAAGCGCTATTTTCTGATACTTCCATCTCTTGTGCACCATTCAAAACTTTCCGGGCATTTTTATTGCGATTTTTCTGTTCCTAGGGAGTATAATAGTTTACTCACGGAGATGCCTGACATTCCCCCGAGGCTCTGTTCTCAGCTCCCTGGTTGGCTGACTGTGTTGTCAATCTTGTTTGGCAAGTTTTGTCGTTATTCTATTGGCTTCTAAGAGTCCAACGAGGTATCGCTCATGCAAATTGACCAATCCGTTGCCGGGGTAGGTCTTTGTGTAAAATAAAAGTACCAGCCGGCAAGACAGGCGCATTACGCATGAGGGCGCACGAAGCACTTACATATATACATTATTGCATTATAAACAGATTTGTTTCCAAAAATGCCCAAAAGTGTTTATTTTAGGTCTACTGAATACTATGTGATATTAAAATGAAAAATATTACTTTTACATGACAAAAATAGAAATGGCACTATTTGTGCCGAACGGTGCTGAACTTGACACCTCGCCTGACTTGCCTTTACTAAAACCTCTCTAGTTTTGTCCTGCTTCACATAATCAGTATCAAATTTTACAGAGATAATGTCCACATGTTTTATATAGATTTTATTGAGAAACCACTGCCATTCAAGCAATATCCATAGAGTTCTTTAATATAAAACATGGGTTTTTTTCGGCGGAGAAAAAAACAAAAACATTTCTGCTGTGTTCCATCTTCAGTTTCTCCTAACCAGTAACAGATAACATGCATCTATCAATTCTACACAATGGTACTTTACAATGACACCAAAAATGGTTCAAATACTCCTTTTGGTTGCTGAAATATTCTATTTTTTCATGGGTAAGCCTTTTTCGAAAGACAGACTTTAAAATAGGACTAGGTTATAAGGGGTATATGGCTCCAGGACGTGTGTAATTCTAATAATTTGGGATTTAATGTGAGTATTATTTACTGACATGGTTTTATGAGTCTATAGTTCAAAATTAGTTAAATATTATCTCTATTGAAAAACCATTTCTGTGTTTGCTACTGCAAATTGGTTAAAGTGGACATATCATGCTTTTAAATTCTTCCTTTTTACATCTAAATCATTTAGTTGTGGTCTATATATAGTGGAACTGCAGTCATTAGGTCGGAATTTTTTAATATTAGTAATTCTATAGGCTCCTCTTCTACCCCTGTTCAGAGGTGTCTGAGTAGGGTTTGCAGAATGACTCATTTTGGTGCGGTCCCTTTAAATGTGTAGGACGTGCTGCATACCACACCCCTCTCCAGGTCGCTGAATCTTCCACCCACCCCATTCAACCATTTTTGTAGCTTGATAGAGAACCGGCAACCTAGCACTGCAGAAACTTTTTATTCGTCAATTTTTATTTGTCAGAAGAGACACTAACAAAAAAATGAGACGACTGTTTAATGTCCCAAAACCTCGTTTAAAAAATAGTAATGTGCTATGGTTTACATCGATCTGAAATAACACTGATAAAAAAATACGATCTTCAAAGCTATAAAAAGTGGGTTTTCTTACAATATAAAGAGAAAAGAATATACTTAATCATGACAACTTTGTTTTCTAAGCAGGTATACTACATGAATAAAGGGAAAAACGTCAGCAATTTTAAAGTAGCATATGAACCTGCCCACTTTTACAGTCAACAGACTCTTTCAAAACACAGACATGGGTACGTAACCAGATAGGCATAAATAATAATAAATTAAACTCTGCCTTTACCTGTGATGGTAGTATTAAAAAGACATATGTAATTGTCTTTCAGAAAACCCTTGTTGATACTGGCGGAGGTTACTGAAGCAGTCGTCTTTGAAGTGTTTGGCGCAAACAAAAATCGGGCAGATTACCATTAAAAATAAAACTTAACCACACACTTCGAAGCGGTTCTGATGCTAAAGAGTTGTGCGGGTTAATACACCCAACAACAGAACATTTTGACACTTGTACTTTCGGCATTCCTAAACTTGGACTACAAACTCCCAGTGAGAAATAAAGATGGCGGATTCGCTGAGTGTTTAGGTGGAAATCCATGACAAAGTTTGGCAGTTCCAGTGCAAGTACTGTGACGTAATAGTTAAAAAACTTAATAGATAATAGAGAAAACTGAACGTCTTAAAATATATGACCGAAAACATTTTACAAAGATATCTCCACAACACATGGAGTGACAAACGTATGCTTTTTCCACTCCTAGACACTCTAAATTCACTACATAAAGCATTTAAGGGCTAAAAAGTGGAATTTTCATGATATGTCCCCTTTAATGTTGTTACTAGAAGTGGCATAGCAGACTGTAATAGGAGCACTGTAGAAGGAGGAGGTAAATTACCGTTAATGTGATGTACCATAAGAGAGTAACAGAAATGCTCTAAATTAAAGAGACTTGTATAAAGAAAAATAAAATATTTATTTTAAAGTAAACAGACTGGGTCCAGTAGAAAAGTGGAGTTTAAGTGAATGTTTAAGAATAAGTATTATGGAATCAAACTGAGCTGTTAAATTATTTTCTGTTAATAAATCAGAATCAGAATCAGAATCAGAAAAGGTTTTATTGCCAAATGTTGGGTAGGTTTACAACATTAGAAAATTGCTGCGGTACTTTGTGCAAACATACAATAACAAACAGACAAACACTTAAATAATAATATAATATGCTAAACAGATTGATATATTCAATTCAATTCAGTTTATTTATATAGTGCCAATTCACAACAGATGTCATCTCAAGGCACTTAACAAGAAGTCATTTTAATACATTTATACAAACATTCCAATCAGCTAAAAAGTTTCCTATTTAAGGAATCCCAGCAGATTGCTGTTGTTCAGTTACTGGGAGCATCATCCCAGTCGATGCCCCCCGTCCAACAGGGCATTGCAGCCAAGCAGGATACCAGACCAGGTATATCTTCTATGTAGAGAAAAACACTGAGAGAAAACAAAGTTAACAGTCGAAATAACAGAATGTACTGTAATACAACTGGAGAGTAGTAGGAGAAAAGGAAGTAGCAGAGTGAAGAAAATTGGTAAGTCTGTCCTCCAGCAGTCTAAGCCTATAGCAGCATAACTACAGAGCTAGCTCAGGATGACCTAAGCCACTCTAACTATAAGCTTTATCAAAAAGGAAAGTTTTAAGCCTGGCCTTAAAAGTAAACAGAGTGTCTGCCTCACGGACTAAAGCTGGGAGCTGGTTCCACAGGAGAGGAGCCTGATAACTAAAAGATCTGCCTCCCATTCTACTTTTAGAAATCCTAGGAACTACAAGTAAACCTGCAGTCTGAGAGCGAAGGGCTCTGTTAGGAACATAAGGAACAATTAGATCTCTGATGTATGATGGAGCTTGATTATTAAGGGCTTTGTATGTAAGAAGAAGGATCTTAAATTCTATTCTGGATTTAACAGGGAGCCAATGAAGGGAAGCTAAAACAGGAGAAATGTGATCTCTCTTTTTAATATTCATCAGAACTCTTGCTGCCGCATTTTGGATCAACTCAAGGCTTTTAATGGCATTTTGTGAACTACCTGATAGTAAAGAATTACAGTAGTCCAGCCTTGAGGTAACAAATGCATGGACTAGTTTCTCAGCATCACTCCTGGACACGATGTTTCTAATTTTAGCAATATTCCGGAGTGCAGGAAACGATCGGTCCAAATCAGACAGGTGCAAAAAACCACAATATGGGTCATGTAACTGAGCGGGTGGTGAGAACAGTCTTAGGGTTATTGTTCATGAGTCCAACAGCAGAGGGGAAGAAATTGTTCTTATGGCGAGAGGTTCTGGTCCGAATGGACGGGAGCCTCCTGCCCGAGGGGAGCAGGTCATACAGTCTCTGTCCAGGGTGAGAAGGGTCGGCTGTGATCCGACCTGCACGCCCAAGTGTCCTGGAGGTGTACAGGTCCTGCAGAGATGGGAGTCTGCAGCCAATCACCTTATCAGCAGAGCGCACCACACGCTGCAGTCCCTGTTTGTCCCTGATGGTAGTTCCAGCATACCACACGGTGATGGAGGAGGTGAGGATGGACTCGATGATTGCAGTGTAGAACTGCATCATCATCCGTGTTGGCAGATTGAATTTCTTCAGCTGCCTCAGGAAGTACATCCTGTGCTGGGCCTTCTTTATGACCGAGGTGATGGTAGGCTCCCACTTGAGGTCCTGGGTGATGGTGGTACCCAGGAAGCGGAATGAGTCCACAGTGCTGATGGGGGTGTCAGTCAGGACGATGGGGGGGAGTGGGGCTGTGTGCTTCCTAAAGTCCACAATAATCTCCACTGTCTTCTGGGCGTTCAGCACCAGGTTGTTGCGGCTGCACCAGGACACCAGACGTTCAGCCTCCGCTCTGTAGACAGACTCATCCCCGCCCGAGATGAGTCCAATAACGGTGGTGTCATCTGCAAACTTAATTAGTTTTATTATATATTATTTTATTTATTATTTATTTATATATTATTTTTTATTACTATTATAAGCATACATATTAACAGGGTGTAGCTATAAACATAAATATCATAATATGAAATCCAAACCTGCTGAAGTTGAGTCAATATTATGCTTAGCCATCTGCTTAGAGCTGATGGCGATCTAGGTCTAGTTTGTTACCAACCTAGTTTCATCTTTCATGGAAATGGACTTTTTTCATACAAGAAAATGAGTAGATAAATTTCTATGTCTGTCTTGGGTCATAGTTAATTTTCGTTGTGCTCTTTAAAGAAGAAACATGGTGGTTTTGAATTACTGAAGAGTTTATCTCCGCCTTCACTCAGTCTGATTGCTCAGTACCTAAAGTCTATCATAACTAGAGCCATATAGCTACTGAAGCGATGTCTCTCGGGCTTTTGCTGCTCAAAAATGTTAAACAAAGAAACGGCTGCATTGCTAAAGGCAAACCATGGTCAGTGAAAGCTTTTTGATTAATTGATTTTAGGACTCTTAAGAGGCATAAACCATCCATACTCTTGTAGGCTGCTTGAGCAGCCCTTTGTTGCTGGAACACAAGCAGTTGGAGAAGGGGTCATCGGGTCACTCCCCATGAAGAGCTGGAGCTGAAGAGAGCTGAGGAAGTTTTGGATTGTTTCCATCCCCAGTAGAAAAGATGTTTAAGAGCTTGAAACGGAAGAGAGCTGGGATTGTTTCTAGGACAGGTGTGCCCAATCAGTCGATCGCTGTCGACCAATTGATCTCAGGAAAGTTCTAGGTCAATCGTAGTTGTAGATTCTTCAGGAAAAAAGATTACAGTTACCCACACTCACTTTCTAAACTATCATCAGTAGAGCAGGTGTTTAAATTAGCTAATAAACCACCACTCGTGAACAGTTATCAGTAATCTCAAAATGAACATCAAGCCCGAAATACTCTGATCTTTGTGGGGGAAATGTTTGCGTGTTTTTAGTGTTGATGTTCCTGATGAACCTGAATGCAATCTCCGCTCTGTCGGATTGTGGAGATGTCTGTCAGTCGGTTGCCAAGACAACGTGTGTGTGCGTGTGTGTATAGGTGTGTGTGTGCGTGCGTGTGTGGTAGAGCCAACAGAGAGAGAGTGAGTAGAAAGAAGACAAGTGTTTTGAGTTCATTTTCACCTGTTCAGGGTTATTACCTCCGCCAAGGAGGTTATGTTTTCAACAGGGTTTGTCTGTTAGTTAGCAACATGAGTCAAAACGTTATAGATGGATTTTCATGACATTTTCAGGAAGTGTCCGCAGTGGGTCCAGGAACAAATGATTAGATTTTGGTGGTGATCTGAATATATATATATATATAGATACATCAAAGTATTTAACATAGTAGCCTACAGCAGCAGTTATGTAAAATTAAGTGAATTGTCCAACATAGACGAGGAGTTTGTTTTGTACTCTCACATCTTACAAGAGTTTAAGAAGAGCTTAACTGACTTTTTCTCTTCTGAACCTGTTGCTATTTGTGTTTCCCATTTAGTGGAAATATTGATGTTCATGAGACTTTCTCCAAAAGAAACTTTTTTTAAGGTTTTGTGATTGGCCATAGTGGCCTTAATTTGACAGTTGATAGTGTAGGAAGGGGGTCAGGTGGGTTTTTTCGAATGTTCGCTCTGTTCAAGATCGGTGGTCAAAACGTTTGTCTTTGTTCTCCAAAAGGAGCCGCGGACAGGAGGAGCTGCAGGGACAGGACGACTGGTTGCAATTGAAGGAAAGATGAATACGGCCAAGTACAGCGATATCCTGGAAGAAAACCTCTTTCAGAGTGCTCAGGACCTCAGACTGAGCCGAAGGTTCACCTTTCAAAAGGACAATGACCCTAAGCACACAGCTAAAATAACAAAGGAGTGGCTTCGGAACAACTCTGTGACCGTTCTTGACTGGCCCAGCCAAAGCCCTGACGTAAACCCAACTGAGCATCTCTGGGGAGACCTGAAAATGTCTGTCCACCAACGTTCACCATCCAACCTGACAGAACTGGAGAGGATCTGCAAGGAAGAATGGCAGACGATCCCCAAATCCAAGTGTGAAAAACATGTTGCATCATTCCCAAAAAACTCATGGCTGCACTAGCTCAAAAGGGTGCTTCTACTCCATACTGAGCAAAGGGTCTGAATACTTTAGACCATGTGACCAGTTTTTCTTTTTTAATAGTCCTTGAGAAAATAGTTGCTAATCAAGTCTGTGAACATCTAAACAGTAACGAGCTGTTTGAAGAGTTTCAGTCAGGTTTTAGAGCTCATCATAGCACTGAAACAGCACTGGTGAAGGTTACTGATAATATTCTCATGGCCTCAGATAATGGACTGGTGTCTGTTCTGGTTTTGTTAGATCTCAGTGCTGCTTTTGACACAGTCGATCATAATATTCTCTTAGAAAGGCTTGAACATGTTGCAGGGATCAAAGGAACAGCACTAGGCTGGTTTAAATCATATTTGTCTGATAGATTCCAGTTTGTTCATCTAAATGATAAATCATCTTCACTCTCAAGGGTTACTTGTGGAGTTCCACAGGGTTCTGTCTTTGGACCAATTCTTTTCACCATAAATATGCTTCCAATTGGTAGAATCATTAGACAGCATGGGATAAATTTCCACAGCTATGCCGATGATACACAACTATATTTATCCATAAATCCTGATGAACCCAGTCAGTTAGGTAGATTACAGGCATGTCTGGAAGACATAAAAGCATGGATGACCCTAAACTTTTTGTTTTTAAATTCTGACAAGACAGAAGTTGCTGTCTTTGGACCAGAAGTTCTTAAACAGAAACTGATTAGTCAATCACTTCATCTGGATGGCATTAAATTGGCACCCAGTAATAACGTAAAGAACCTCGGCGTTATTTTTGACCAAGACTTGACATTTAAATCCCATATTAAACAGGTTTCTAGGATTTCTTTCTTTCACCTCCGGAATATTGCTAAAATTAGAAACATCCTGTCCAGGAGTGATGCTGAGAAACTAGTCCATGCATTTGTTACCTCAAGGCTGGACTACTGTAATTCTTTACTATCAGGAAGTCCACAAAATGCCATTAAAAGCCTTCAGTTGATCCAAAATGCGGCAGCAAGAGTTCTGATGAATATTAAAAAGAGAGATCACATTTCTCCTGTTTTAGCTTCCCTTCATTGGCTCCCTGTTAAATCCAGAATAGAATTTAAGATCCTTCTTCTTACATACAAAGCCCTTAATAATCAAGCTCCATCATACATCAGAGATCTAATTGTTCCATATGTTCCTAAAAGAGCACTTCGCTCTCAGACTGCAGGTTTACTTGTAGTTCCTAGGATCTCTAAAAGTATAATGGGAGGCAGATCTTTTAGTTATCAGGCTCCTCTCCTGTGGAACCAGCTCCCAGCTTTAGTCCGTGAGGCAGACACTCTGTTTACTTTTAAGGCCAGGCTTAAAAGCTATCTCTGTAGTTATGCTGCTATAGGCTTAGACTGCTGGAGGACAGACTTACCAATTTTCTTCACTCTGCTACTTCCTTTTCTCCTACGACTCTCCAGTTGTATTACAGTACATTCTGTTATTTCGACTGTTAACTTTGTTTTCTCTCAGTGTTTTTCTCCAGATATACCTGGTCTGGTATCCTGCTTGGCTGCAATGCCCTGTTGGACGGGGGGCATCGACTGGGATGATCCTCTCAGTAACTGAACATCCACCGTGTCCTGTTATCAACTTTTTACTTTCTGTAACATAGAAATTACTCTTATACCAGATCTTCTGTTCCTTCTGTGTTCTGCTCTGTCTTCTCAAACCCCAAGACGGTTGTGGCAGATGGCCGCTCCTACTGAGCCTGGTTCTGTTGGAGGTTTCTTCCTGTTAAAGGGGAGTTTTTCCTCTCCACTGTCGCTACATGCTTGCTCAGTATGAGGGATTGCTGAAGGATTGCTGTGGTTGGAAATCTGCCCAACCTCACGCCAATGACTGACGCAATCTGCTGGGATTCCTTAAATAGGAAACTTTTTAACTGATTGGAATGTTTGTATAATTGTATTGAAATAACTTCTTGTTAAGTGCCTTGAGATGACATCTGTTGTGAATTGGCGCTATATAAATAAACTGAATTGAATTGAATTAATAAATTTGCAAAAATGTCTGCATTTCTGGATTTTCTTCCATCAAGATGGAGTGCTGAGTGTACATTAATGAGAAATAAAATGAACTTTTTGATTTTAGCAAATGGCTGCAATGAAACAAAGAGTGATAAATTTAAAGGGGACCTGAATACTTTCTGTACCCACTGTATATATACAACTTGCACAATTGGTGACTGCCAAATACTTTTTTGCCACACTATCTATACAACTACCTTGACATATGAGCTCGGTTATTGTGTATGTTAACTGTAAACTGTAAATATTTATTACTATTTCTTCACTGGAGAAAAAGTGTGGTGAGTATTTGTATTAGTTGACTTTTTAAACCAAAGCAGCATGTGTGTTTTCAGTGGGTGACAGGCTAATCAGTTATTAGCAGATTATCACTATTATCATTATTACTGTAGCAACTGAAACAGAAAAACAGGAGTTTTATATACTTCATTCTAATCAGTCAACTTTTCTTTCTAAAGCATTGTTCATAATGAGTTTAACATCGCAAATGCAAAATGACTTAAAGTGTAACTGAACCCCCTGAAAAATCATAACCCCGCCCCCAGACCACATTTAAAAAATACTACAAAGTGGGCAGTGCCAGGAAGAACGGAGGGGTATGGCCAAGTGTGGGGGAAAAGCGGAGGGGGGGGGGGGGGGGGGGGGGGTGCGTGGGGTTGTGTTCAGGAGGAAAGTGACAGCTACCTTAATCTGACACTGAAACATGGACAGTGTTTTTCTCTCCATAGAAGATATACCTGGTCTGGTATCCTGCTTGGCTGCAATGCCCTGTTGGACGGGGGGCATCGACTGGGATGATCCTTCCAGTAACTTAACATCCACTGTGTCCTGTTATTAACTTTTTACTTTCTGTAACATAGAAAGTTCTCTTATATCAGATCTTCTGTTCCTTCTGTGTTTCTGCTCTGTCTTCTTAAACCCCCAGACGGTCTGAAAATATTTCTAAAATCCATGATGAATATAATAGTGTTTAATTATTGTCTTTTGAATTTACCTCCATTTATATGGTAGATTTATTTCAGTGAAATATCACTGCTATGGCTGTGGATAGTCCCGAGAAACAGCACACTGTGTGTGAATGTGTTTTCTCCTAACAGATGTAGGGGTTACAGGCTGAGAGAATCTGCTGTTGATTACCTTCAGCAGAAGCACCAGAGTATAATTACGTTGTGTTTTGGAGTTTTCCTTCTTTATTTGGTTCACTGGCATTTTAGCTGCAGTCTTCTGCTTCCTTCATGATGCATGTGACATATGAGGCGAAAGCAACTGTTTCTACCCAGGCATGTAAGGGTAGATGGGTGAATGCAGGGAGAGATGGTTGCAGTGAGTGGTGCAGTCATGGTTCTCTCCAGGGAAATGAGAATAATTCGTTCATCTGGGGAATCTAAAAGGATACAATTGTTCTCATGTTCTCATTGTGTTTAAAGGGTTCAGTCACGTGGCCAATGTTGAAATTAATTCTGGGAGTGTGGGAGGAAGGCTTTGGTTCCAATAACTTTACACTGCTGTGAATGATATTGTTTATATTGTTGTTGTGTTGTGTTGTTTCTCAAAGGTTTGTGCAAAATAAAGTCACACATTTGACTTATGAAAAACTAGCCATTGCTATTGTCCAGTTAGAGTTCTGTTCTTTTTTTCTCCTTACAGGACCATGTAAAGCACATAAAAAATGAAAAAAATGTACTCCATCTCAATTATTTTGGTGCTCATGCTTAATCTTAATCAGATATGATACTTTAAAAGTCCAACCCTGTGTATAACGACAAGATACTGCATTCAGCTTTGAGCAGACAAGGTTTTGGCATACTGGCAAATGATTCAATTCAATTCAATTCCATTCAGAAATACTTTATGGATCCCAGAGGGAAATTAAGTGTTGTTGTAGCTCATATAATTAATTCTTTATGGAGTTGTTGTAGATAGTGATGGCTGTGGGTAGGAAGGATTTCCTGTAGCGGTCTGTATTGCTGCGAAACTGAAGAAGCTTCCGACTGAAGACCCTTTGTTGTTGTATGACAGTCTCATGAAGAGGATGCTCAGGGTTGTCCATAATTCTTTTGATTTTATGAAGAATCCGTCTTTGCATCATCATCTCCAGTGGTTCCACAGCAGTGCCAAGAACAGAATCAGCCTTCTTTATCAGGTTGTTGAGCCTTTTTACATCCCTGGCTCTGATGCTGCCACTGTTGGAAGACCACATTTCCCAGCAATCCTAGCAGTGATCCCCAACCCACTCCTATTGGTCCGTGACCATTATACAGTTAATGGTGGCCACCCATGGTCACATCAGCGATGACATCACGGCCAAAGGGGCTATAAAGAGTAGTCACGCCCATTTTCAAACTGTTCTCAAGCCAGAAGTTCTTGGATGAACTACTGCTGAACAGAAGACATCTCACCGGTGAAGATTCTCTTTTGTTCTGACCCGCTGGACCGGGGAAGAACTCATTTCAAAGCTTCGAAGTGCTCTTACGCTTTGTGTATCTCGTTTGAGCTATATCAGAACTGTTCCCAGACAGTTCGTTAGAAGTCGACCTACAGGCCAACCAGCCTGCCTTTGGGCCACACGGTCCTTAGAATTCTGTACAGGTTTTTTTATAACTCTTCCTTTTCTTGCTCAACTACGGACACAATTCGCTCTCCTCCTAGTGGACTGGACCTTCTTCAAGGCAAAGTAGGACTGAACCGGTTAATTTATACTAATATTGTGTCTGGGCGGAGACAAATAGAGAAAATAGAGTTTTAACGAGTTAGATCTCGTTCATTGTTGGTTTAAAGTGTCTTTAAGCGCTGGACCCGTTTGCTTATTTTTGCGTCGCCGCACGCATAAGTTTGAGCTGTAATTGCTGTGTTTGAAACTGTTTTATCCTGAGCAGATCATGCCTTTCTTTCTTTTCTCTCTCTCTCTCTCTCTCTCTCTCTCTCTCTCTCTCTCTCTCTCTCTCTCTCTCTCTCTCTCTCTCTCTCTCTCTCTCTCTCTCTCTCTCTCTCTCTCTCTCTCTCTCTCTCTCTCTCTCTCTCTCTCTCTCTCTCTCTCTCTCTCTCTCTCTCTCTCTCTCTGATCACAGTCGGCAGTGTTGGGCTCGGTCCGGCCTGCGTTAGCTGGTCTTAGCTGAAAAGTTAACTCCATTGTCTTTAGTCTGTTAGCTAAAGCAGAGACCTTCCACATGGACGCTTCAGCCAGTGTGCTCTGTCCACTTTAGCCAAAGCTAGTTTATGGCCCTTTGTCTCCTTACACTACATGTGCCTTCCCTCCATCTTGGCACAGAGCTGAGATTTGTGACTTTTTAGCCCCTTTCAAACGTCTGTTTTGCTTTTGTGTCTGAAAGCAAACTTCCAGACTTTTTCCGGATAACCTTTACCAGTAATTCTACGGCTGAAGACCTAGTAAAAAGAGTGGACTTTTCGCGGTATGGTGTTTTGATTCAGACAGTCAGGTAATGTTCCGCGAAAGCTGGCGGGGTGTGGGGTGGTGGGGGAAAGGGGAGAGGGGCAGGGAACGCTGTGAGCGCACACATTGATGACATAAAAATGTCACTATTTTCCATTCAGCTTTTTCATCGATGTCGCTTAAGTGTTTCCGTGTGCGCAAAATTGCACACATCACAAAGACGAGCCCTGCGAGTAGATCTGCTGTTTCGTCTACCATCTTTGCAATAATGCATTTGTTTTGGGAAATGACATGTACGCCCGCCGCACTAAGTTTAAGTAATATCCTCATACAACCCCCCACTCCCCCTCACCGCCCACCCCACAGACATTCATCAGGATCCTCGGGTACATTTCTTGCTGTGTGAAAGCAGTTGAAAGGCAATGTTCCGGAAAAAAGGTGGCGTGTTTGAAAACAAAACTCCGGTTAAAGACCGGATGGAATTGTCCGCAAATATTCCTGAACTTCTGTCTGAAAACGGCTTTTGTCCCAAAGGCTACCTGTGACTTGGGCACCCTGGATTGAGGGCCACCCCCTCCTTTTCTGACCCAAACCTCAGCTGTCTCACTGATTTCATTTCATGTTAATTGTGTTTAATGTTCACCTATTATTGTGTCTAAGATCTGTAGTAGTTTTGATGCTTTAGAACAGATGGGATTTACTATTTTCTAAATAAAGTCCCCTTAACTTAAAGAGAAGTTGTCTGGGATTACTTGGAGTGATGCATGCAATTTATGTCCACAGCATAAGAACTTATTCCTTCAACTATTTCTATTATCTCAGACTTATCAGGCTGGTAATCATAAACACAAACTGAGACTGAACAATTTGGCTATATAAATTTCCTTGAATCCACCAGCATGTTGCCCCCAAACTTGGTATACTTTACATTAAATTATTAATCTTATTAATAATTGCCCTAGGCAATTTTTCATATTTATTCATAGCCAAATCCTACCTATCTGTGGCACAACATTACACTCTCCACAACAGACTTGTAGAAGATTTGCTGCATCTTGCTGCAAACCTTGAACGAACCTAAGCTTCCTCAAGAAGTACAGCCTGCTCTGTGCCTTCTTGTAGACAGTTTCACTCTTCAGTCTCCAATCCAGTCTGTTGTCAAGGTGAACTCTGAGGTATTTATACTCCTCAACCACCTCCACTTCTTCTCCCATGATGGAAACAGTGTTTGACTTATCCCAGGTTCTTCTAAAATCTACAATCATATCCTTTGTTTTATTCATATTCAAAGTAAGACGACTGTTTCCACACCATGTCACAAAACGGTCCACCAGCTCTCTGTATTCAGATTCTTGTCCATCTCTGAAACACCCGATAATTGCAGTCATCTGAATATTTCTGCAGATGACAGGTCTCTGATTTGTACTAGAAGTCTGAGGTGTACAAAGTGAAAAGGAATGGTGAGAGTATGGTCCCCTGTGGTGCTCCTGTGCTGCTGACCACCTGGTTTGACACACTTGACACACTTCAGTTTCACAAACTGTGGTCTGTTTGTCAGGTAGTCACTGATCACGGCGATTGTTGAAGGCTCCAGCTGTGTCTTCAGGAGTTTCTGCTGAAGCAAATTAAGCTGAATTGTGTTAAATGCACTGGAGAAATCAAAGAACATGATCCTCATAGTGCTGCCTGCTTTGTCCAGATGGCAGTGGGTTGGCTGAAGCAGGTGGATGATGGCATCTTCAACCCCAACTCCACAGCGGTAAGCAAACTGCAGCGGGTCCTAATACGTTCTTGTTTGCTTATTCAGGTGGGCCAACAGGAGTCTCTCTAGGACCTTCATGATGTGGGATGTCAGGGCAACAGGTCTATAGTAATTGATGACTGATGGGTGAGTACTCTTTGGTACTGGAACAAGGCAGGATGTCTTCCACAACACTGTAACCTTCTCCTGAGCCAGGCTAAGGTTGTAAAGGTGCTGCAGAATCCCACAGAGCTGCTCTGCACAGGTCTTCAGGACTCTGGGGCTGACACCATCTGGACCTGCAGCCTTTTCCCAGTTCAGTTTTTCCAGCTGCCTCTTCACCTGACTTTTGGAAACAGAAAAGTGGGAGGGGGGAGGGCAAAGGGGGTAGCAGCATTTTCTGACTTGGTTGAAATCAAACTTGTAGAATCAGAAGAGTCCATTGCGGAGGTGAGGATAAAACATCTAAGGTGTAACAGGAAAGCTGTTGGTCTTCCCCAGCCAAACAGACATGGTGGGATGTCTGTTTGGCTGGGGAAAGGAGAGGAGGATGCTGAGCTAATTTCTGAACTGGACCTGTTGAAGAAATGTTTAGTTTATTGGCTCTGTCCAGACTTCCATCTACCCAATCCTTCCTGTCCTTAAAGCCTGTGATCTTTTTCATTCCTGACCAGACATCTCTGATATTGTTCCTATGTAGTTTGTTCTCCAGCTTCTTGCTGTATGCCTCTTTGCTGTCTCTGATCTTGACCTTAAGTTGCTTCCATATACTCCTCAGTTATTCCCTGTCTCCCTCCCTGAAGGCTCTTTTTTCTTGTGTAGCAGATCATTGGTGTTATTAGGGAAGCATCTCACTGTTTTGCTAGGGATGATGTTGTCCACACAGAAGTATATATAGTCAGTCACACACTCAGTCATGGCATTTATGTCCTCTCCATGTGCTTGGCAAAGAGTCATCCAGTCTGTGGTTGTTTGCATGAAACAAATCCAAGGTCCTATTTTCTTTTGTAGAGCAGTTGACAAGCTTGAAATGTTGGAAGTGTGGACGACAGCGAGGCATGATTAAAATCACCAGATATGGCCACAAATGCATTTGGGTGCTGGGTCTGTAGCTTAGCAACAACGGAACTGATGACATCACATGCACTGTCGGCAACAGCTGAAGGTGGAATGTAAACAACTGCCAAAATAACACTGGTGAACTCTCTTGGTAAATAATATGGATGAAAACTTACTGCCAAGAGATTAATTAATTCTAGAATTGCTCTTCAGGCGATAGAAGGCTGACCTTGTTATTGCCTTTATGACCTTGGAGGTTCAGGTCTGAGTCCATTACTACACCTAGATTTTGGGCCTGATCAGTAGTTTCTAGCTGTATTAATTGAAGTTGTGTGCTGACTCTTGATTGTTCCTCATCAGGTCCAAAAATAATTACTTCAGATTTGTTTCTGTTCAGCTGAAGAAAGTTATGGTACATCCATCTATTTATTTGGGGCGATGCATTGATTTCGGGTTTGATGCATTGATTTAGGGTTTGAAGACATAATAAATGAAATAAGTAAAGCTTATTTCCGATCCAAGATGGCACCGCGAATGCATGCCCTGGTACTTTAGTGTGTTATTTCTGTATTGTTTTTGTGCGTAATTTGTGTGTATGGTCACTCCTCTGAGTATTCTTACTCTAGAGAAGAGCTCCGTAACTACAGGACTACAATGCCTGTGGATTTATTTCCAGTATTTGTCACATCTGCGCCGGATTTACTACAAACTCTGATCAGAAAGGCGAGACACCGAAGGAGAGGAATGCGAGCTGGTGTGCCCGTGTGTCTGAGGAGATGCGGACATCGGACTGCTCTACCTGGGATCTTCCTCTCCAACGTACGCTCACTCCGGAATAAAATGGACGAGCTGGCCTTGATGAGAAGCATGAAAAGAGACTTTGCCTCATCTTGTGTCTTATGTTTTATGGAGTCGTGGCTCTGTGAGGACATCCCGGACTGTGCGTTTCAGCTGGAGGGCTTTCATCTGCTCCACGCGGACCGGCAGGCCACTCTCTCCGGTAAGACTACAGGTGGAGGCGTCTGCTTCTACATTAATAGTGGCTGGTGCACAGATGTGACACTGATTGCTTAGCACTGCTCTCCCTCTCTTGAATATTTTTTGTATTCACTGCAAACCATTTATTCTCCGCGGGAGTTCGCTTCATTCATTCTGGCCGCTGTTAACATCCTGCCAGACGTGGATGCAGCTCAGTGCGCCCTCGTGGAGCAGATACTGCACATGGAGCGGATATATCCGGACACTCTGATTATTGCTCTTGGAGACTTTAATAAAGCCAATCTGAGAAAGCAACTTCCCAAATATAAACAATATATTAAATGCCCAACCAGAGAGGAGAGGACACTGGATCACTGTTACAGCACGATAAGCAGGGCCTATCACGCAGGGCTCCACGCTGGACTCGG
Organism: Valencia hispanica; assembly: GCA_963556495.2. Taxonomy (NCBI): domain Eukaryota; kingdom Metazoa; phylum Chordata; class Actinopteri; order Cyprinodontiformes; family Valenciidae; genus Valencia; species Valencia hispanica. The sequence continues at coordinate 4,449,030 of OY747702.1, forward strand.
ACTTTCTGATCACGTGATGATCCATCTGATCACCATGTACAAACAGAGGCTGAAGCTCTCCAAACCTGTCGTGAGGACTAAAAAACTTTGGAGCAACGAGGCTGTGGAGGAGCTTCGCACGTGTTTTGCAACTGCACACTGGGACAAAATGAGGGCTGCTTCTAACAGCTTGGATGACTTTACGGACACTGTAACCTCCTATATACACTTCTGCGAGGACAACATTGTGCCATCACGCACCAGGGTGAGCTATAATAATGACCAACCCTGGTTTACTCCTGTTGTGCCACAGATTTGGGTAGGATTTGGCTATGAATAAATATGAATATTGACTAGGGCAATTATTAACAAGATTAATTATTTTACGTAAAAATGACCAAGTTTGGGGGCACCATTCTGGTGGATTCCAGGAAAATATATATAGCCAAATTGTTCAGTCGCAGTTTATGTTCATGATTGCCTGCCTGATAAGGCTGAGATAATTAAACAATAGATGAAGGAATACACTCTTACGCTGTGGATATTAATTGTACGCATCACTCCAAGTAATCCCAGAAAACTTCTCTTTAAGTTAAGGGGAATGTATTAAGAAAATAGATCAGCCTTACATTCAAACATTTCGTCAATAATTCCAAACTATTCTAACTCATGCACCTAACTACTACAGGTCTTAGAAAACAATAATATGGGAAAATTAAACACAATTAACATAAAATGGATCAGGGAGAAACAGACAGCTCAGGCTTTGTTCAGGGAGGGAGGTGGCCCTCACTCCAGGGGGCTCAAGTCACAAATAGCCTAGGAGACAACGAGTCATAAAACTAGTTCTGTGCCAGGATGGAGAACTACACATGGTGTGTAAGTAGACAAAGGGCAGTAAAACAGCTCTGGAGCACATGAAGTGTAATATGGGAAAATTAAACACAATTAACATAAAATGGATCAGGGAGAAACAGACAGCTCAGGCTTTGTTCAGGGAGGGAGGTGGCCCTCACTCCAGGGGGCTCAAGTCACAAATAGCCTAGGAGACAACGAGTCATAAAACTAGTTCTGTGCCAGGATGGAGAACTACACATGGTGTGTAAGTAGACAAAGGGCAGTAAAACAGCTCTGGAGCACATGAAGTGTAAGAAGACAAAGGAACATTGAGGTTAACCTTTCAACTAACACCAGCTAACGCAGGCCGGACCGAGTTCGACTCAGCCGACCAGGTGATCAGAGAGCGGAAGAGAGAGAGAGAGAGAGAGAGGAAAAGAGAGGAAGGAAAAAGAAAGAAAGAGTGGGATCCGCTCCGGATAAAAAAAAAGTTTCAAACACAGCTAATACAGCTCAAACTTATGCATGTGGCGACGCTAAATGAGCAAACAGGTACAGCACTTAAAAACACATTAAACCAACAATGAACGAGATCTAACTCGATAAGAACTCTATTTCTCTATTTATCGCCGCCCAGACACAAGATTAGCATAAATGAACCGGTTCAGTCCTACTTTGCGTTGAAGGAAGTCCGGTCCAGGGAGGAGAGCAAAATGTGTCCATAGTTGAGCAAGAAAAAGAAGAGTTATAAAAACCTGTGCAAGATTTAAGGACCGTGTGCCCCAACTGCAGGCCGGTGGCTTGCAGGACGATGTCGTAACGAACTGTCTTGGAACAATCTGGATATTGCTCAAACTGGCTACACCAAAAGGATGAGCACTTTCGAAGCGTTGAAATTAGAGTTCTTCCCGGTCCAGCACGTCAGAACAAAAGAGAATCTTCACCCGTGAGATGTCCTAAGTATGGCAGGAGTTTCAACTAAGAACCTCTGCTGAGAACAGTTTGAAAATGGCCGCCACTACCACTCTTATTTGCCTTTGGCCGTGATGTCATCGTTGATGTCACCATTGGTGGTAACGGACCAATAGGAGTGTGTTGGGGTCACCGCTAGGATTCCTGGGAGATGTGGTCTGCCCAGTCCATCTTTGAAATGTCTTCCAGCCATCCAACAGTCTGTTCAGTTCATCTTATGAAAAATGGAGCCCAACATTCCTACACTCAAACAGCTGTGGCCAGGAAAGAAAAGGGCGTTCAGAAGCGGAGACAGGGACTGCTACAGAGAGGCCAAGTATAGGTTCAGAAAAGAAGTGAACACTGCTAAACACCAACACTCTGAGAATATTCAGCAGCAGATCTCGGAGAATGACTTGGCCTCTGTGTGGAAAAGTTTTAGGATCATTACCAAATACAAGCCTAAAACCCCTCACTCCACTAATGACTTGCTGTTGGCCAACACCCTCAACGACTTTTACTGCCGTTTTGATGAGCCACCAAACAGCCCTCACACCTCCACCAGTCCCAACAATAGAGACACTTTGGACACTCATCCCCCCACCTTCCCCGCTTCCCCCACCACAGCGCTATAACACCATCAAAGACTTCAACTACAGCACCCCCCTCCTCACCCCTCACCTTTGACGACCTCACATCAACTCCAACTAAAACCCTTCATATTCGTGAAGCAGATGTGAGGAAACAGTTTAAGAGCCTAAATGCTAGAAAAGCTCCCGGCCAGGACGGTGTGTCTCCTGGCACTCTCAGGCATTGTGCAAATGAGCTGGCCCCAGTGTTTTCTGGCATTTTCAACTCCTCACTGCAGGCATGTCATGTGCCTGCCTGCTTCAAGACCTCCACCATAGTTCCAGTCCCCAAGAAGCCAAGGCTCACTGGACTTAATGACTACAGACCTGTGGCTCTGACATCTGTGGTCATGAAGTCATTTGAGCGCCTGGTTCTGTCCTATCTCAAGACCCTCTGCAGTTTGCCTACAGAGCCAACAGGTCTGTAGATGATGCCATCAACATAGCTCTTCACTTCATCCTGCAGCATCTGGACTTCCCGGGAACCTACGCCAGGATCTTGTTTGTGGACTTCAGCTCTGCCTTCAACACCATCCTCCCAGACCTTCTCCATGGCAAGCTATCCCAGATGAACATGCCTGACCCCATCTGCAGGTGGATCACTGACTTCCTGATGGACAGGAAGCAGAATGTAAGGCTGGGTAAGACTGTTTCGGACTCTCGGACCATCAGCACCGGCTCCCCTCAGGGCTGTGTTCTTTCTCCTCTGCTCTTCACCCTGTACACCAACTGCTGCACCTCCAACCACAAGTCTGTCAAACTAATTAAGTTTGCAGATGACACCACCATTATTGGACTCATCTCGGACGGGGATGAGTCTGCCTACAGAGTGGAGGCTGAACATCTGGTGTCCTGGTGCGGCCGCAACAACCTGGTGCTGAACGCCCAGAAGACAGTGGAGATTATTGTGGACTTTAGGAAGTACACAGCCCCCCCATCGTCCTGACTGAAACCCCCATCAACACTGTGGACTCATTCCGCTTCTTGGGTACCACCATCACCCAGGATCTCAAGTGGGAGCCCACCATCACCTCGGTCATAAAGAAGGCCCAGCACAGGATGTACTTCCTGAGGCAGCTGAAGAAATTTAACCTGCCAACACGGATGATGATGCAGTTCTACACTGCAATCATCGAGTCCATCCTCACCTCCTCCATCACCATGTGGTTGGCTGGCGCCACCATCAGGGACAAACAGAGACTGCAGCGTGTGGTGCGCTCTGGTGAGAAGGTGATTTGTACACCTCCAGGACACTTGGGCGCCCAGGTCGGATCACAGCTGACCCTTCTCACCCTGGACACAGACTGTATGACCTGCTCCCCTCGGGCAGGAGGCTCCGGTCCATTTGGGCCAGAACCTCTCGCCATAAGAACAGTTTCTTCCCCTATGCTGTTGGACTCCTGAACAATGACTCCAAGACTGTTCCCACCACCCGCTCTGTTTCAGTTACATGAACCATATTGTGGTTTTTTTGCACCCGTCTGATTTGCACCGATCATTACCTGCACTCATGTATGTCAATCTGTTTAGCATAATATATTTGTATTTTTATTTAAGTGTTTGTCTTTTTGTTCTCGTATGTTTGCACTAAGTACAGCAGCAATTTCCTAATGTTGTAAACCTGCCCAACATTTGGCAATAAATCCTTTCTGATTCTGATTTGCTTCACCTTATTTGCTTATTTACCATTATTATTGACAGAGCCAAACAGACTATCCAAGACAGAACCAATGATGAGAAGACCAAGTGATGCGAGGGAAAAGAGGAGAGACAAGGGATAAAGACAGACAGCAATAGGTGACAGTGTATGAATGATAGTATGTGCACGGTGTTTGTGAGCAATCTAATTCTAAATAAAACAAAATTGGGGGAGTTCACTGGTGGAAGGCGAGAGATGGAAAAAGCAAAGTCAAATGGGAAAAAGAAAGGGACATTCAAGTAAAGAACAGTAAAGTGTGACTAAAAGAAGCAAGTCAAGAAATATTCACCAAACTAAATTATTGTTTGCTTTTGCTGTTTTCACATCATTATCCAAAACACAAAACATTAACTTGAACATTATATATAAAATTATAAACCATGGTATATTAGCTGACACATTACACTGTTTTTACATGTGTGCAAGGGCGTAGAATTAGCATGGACGGAAGGGACACGTCCCCACCAATATCCAGCGATTATTGAATTGTCCCCACCAATAATTTGATCTTTTAGAGAAAAGAAAAACAAACCCGATAGAAAGAAAAAAATAGAAAGAAAAATACCGATCTGTCAACGTCTCCTTCACCTAGAGGTGCAGAAAGAGTTTAATTACCCACCTCCCGTAACATATATAGCCAATGTGATTGGCTGTGCCTTTCCTTGCTGTCAAGTGAGACTCTGCAGCTATATTTGGTTGTTAGCAGGGCCAAAACTGCAAGAACTTTCCAGTCCACCAGAGGACTCAGGTGCAACGTGGGTGACACATGAGTGTCAAAAGAGAGTAAGGATGGCAGCAAAAAAGAAGAATTTGGACATCAGGAACTATTTATTCAAAGACACCTGTAAGTCACTTAAAGTCAAGGTCGCAAATGAAAGGTGTTTGTCATAATAATGTTACTGCCAATACTACGCTTTGACACACATCATACAGTCTAAAATTGTATATGTAACTATGAATTGCGTGGTTTGGAAACTAACTGCACAACAAGCTGCCCACCATTAGTTATCTTACATGATGCATCTAAGGATGGCGCAGGTCTGTGTGCGCTTCCCCCAGGGAGCAAGGTGCGCATGCACTGTGTGATTTCTGTCATACTTTTAAGCCCATTTTCCAGTCATGCAACAATTTTTGCGATCGGTTCGTCTTCAAAGTTGCATAAAAATAAATATTGTTTCCCCTATAGTTTCTGCTTGCATATTTAATTTCCCTCACATATGTTTTAAATACAAAATAACTGCAGTAAAAGTATACATTTTACTGTTGCAGAGTCCTGCACTGGTCCAGTTTTACCAACCCGCATGCATTAAGATGATTTTTTAACCCGACCCTTTACCCAGTTATCTCCAGATCGAATCCTGACCCAAACCGCCCGTTGATTTAAAACCGCCATCGGTCTGTGTCCACCGCAGCTAGGCGCTCCAATCCCTCAGTAATTCTCCATGGTGCTGTCAGCTGAGGTCTCAGATAGTGATGCTTTGAATATGTGTCCAGGTCTTAAATGATAATCAGTTAGATGCTCTCATAGGAATCTTTTTTTTACCTGAACTCTGTGTGTAAAGTTGAAAATGTCTGCGCGTCTGCAACAAGTGGTCAGCGATGTGAATTGTAAACTACTTGTGTTTATATAAAAACAAAAACGGAAAATAACGTGACCCCGTATTACAATAAATTATTTCCCTCTTTATTTCTCTGGAATGTTGCACAGCTGATTCTTATTTTATGCAGAACTATAGTGAAGTTAAAGTTTAGATTTCTGCGCACAGAACAGCGAGGGTTGCAAGGGAAATGCGTTTGTTTTGTTTGTTGCGCATTCTTCTTCTGTGGCGGACATAAATTATTATTAATGTAGCCAACATTATTCTTTATGCTACGATGTGGATAAACATGATCTTTGCCAGACAGTCTAATGATGGTTTTCAGATGACAAACAAAATTAAACACAACGGGCTTTCAATTTTTACACCTGTTATTGGCCTACACCACAGTGTATATTATAATAAAACGTCAGAAGGATAAATACCTATATATGAATGATTATTTATTGTCCCCACCAATCTTCAAACCACACTCATATTTATGGTTATTGTCCCCAGCAATTTTAAAAACAAACCTAATCCCTTGCATGCATGCATAAAAATAAGTTATAATTTAGGCACCTTACTATGTATGCTATTGTTTATAATCTATTGTAACACTTTAAAAATATATATATATATATCACATCTTGTCTGGGCTAAACCCAGGTACCCCTTAAAGGCTGGAGACGCCCCTGCTGCCAACTAGGGCAAAAGCGGGATGCTCCAGGATGTAGACTACTTCTGCTGAAGCGACGGCCTGTGGGTCAGGAAACTAATCGTACAGAGAGTTTTTCCGACTTCTGATCTCTTCAATTGGAGAAATGTTCCCTCATTTCAAAACTTTCGCTGAAGTGGCGCTTCTCCAGTTCGGCAGCAGAGCGCGGATTCGATCTCCAGAAAAACATAGAGTTGTGAGACTTTCCATTTAGGCCCATGCTGGTAAACTGTTCGTATTTTAAGTGCGATCGTTTAATTTTGTTTTTTAATTGCAGTTACTAGGGCCACAGTCAGTGATTTTGGTCATTGCGGGGAGGTTACATGTATTCATCTGGTTGATCTGATGGCACAAGGTGGATTCTCTGTTCAGCTTATCTGGGTTAAATATTAATTCAAATGAATAAAAATAAATACTATTGAATATGTCATTATCATATAAAATATATGGTAAAAATATAATATGACTGAAATTTTTTTCACCCCGTCGGTCTAAAATTATAGAAAGACACTGAGCATTTATCACCTTACAGTATTTTAGCAATTTTTTTTAACTTTCATGATTTAGTATTGATGAGCACCAAAAATGGACTTAGTGTTCCCTCGCCTGGACGGGGGTCACCGGGGCCCGCCTCTGGAGCCAGGCCTGGATGTGGGACCCGGCTGGGCTCAGCCCGAAGAGGTGACATGGGCCCCCTTCCCATGAGCTCACCACCAGTGGGAGGGGCCATAGGGGTCGGGTGCAATGTAGGATTGGCGATGGCCGAAGGCGGGGACCTTGACGGTCCGATCATTGGCTGCAGAAGCTGGCTCTTGGGACGTGGAACGTCACCTCTCTGGTGTGGAAGGACCCGGAGCTGGTGCGCGAGGTTGAGAGGTTCCAACTAGAAATTGTCAGACTCACCTCGACGCATGGCTCTGGAACTCATGTCCTTGAGAGGGGTTGGACTCTTTTCCACTCTGGAGTTTCCCCCACTGAAAGGCGCCGAGCTGGGGTGGGTATACTTGTTGCCCCCCATCTTGGCGCCTGCACATTGGGGTTTACCTTGGTGAACGAGAGGGTAGCCTCCCTTTGCCTACAGGTGGGGGGACGGGTCCTGAATGTTGTTTGTGCCTATGTGCCAAACGGCAGATCAGATTACCCACCCTTTTTGGAGTCCTTGGAGGGGTTGCTGGAGAGTGCCCCTCTTGGGGACTCCCTTGTTCTGCTGGGGGACTTCAACGCTTACGTGGGCAATGACGATGAGACCTGGAGAGGTGTGGTTGAGCGGAATGGCCCCCCCATCTGAGCCAGAGTGGTGTTTTGTTATTGGACTTCTGTGCTCATTGTGGATTGGTGGTCTGCCACCAGCCTTATTTACAGAGGGGATGGTGTGCTGCTGACCTTGACGCGCGACATTTTGGGTCGGTGGATGGACTACTTCGAAGACTTCCTCAATCCTACCAGAATGCCTTCCAATCTGGAAGCAGAGTCAGTTGACTTTGGGTCAGGCTCTCCAATCTCTGGTGGTGAAGTCACCCAGGTGGTTGAAAAGCTCCTCAGTGGCATTGCTTCGTTTCCGGTGAAAGTTGGACTCCGCCAAGGCTGCCCTTTGTCATTGATTCTGTTCATAACTATTATGGACAGGATTTCTAGGCACAGCCAAGGTGATGAGGGGATTCGTTTTGGTGGCCTCAGGATTGGGTCTCTGCTTTTTGCAAATCATGTGGTCCTGTTGGCTTCATCGGAACGTGACCTGCAGCTTTCGCTGGAGTGGTTCACAGCCGAGCGTGAAGCGGCAGGGATGGGAATCAGCACCTCATGTGGAGGAGTTTAAGTATCTGAGGGTCTTGTTCACAAATTAGGGGAAAATGGAGCGGGAGATTGATAGGCAAACCATCGGTAGGACGTCTGCAGTGATGCGGGTGCTGTACCGGTCTGTCGTGGTGAAGAGAGAGCTGAGCCGAAAGGTGAAGCTCTCGATTTACCAGTCGGTCCACGTTCCCACCCTCATCTATGGTCACAAACTCTGGGTAGTGACCCAAAGATTTAACATGAAATCCATGTCTTGTTCATGTTTCATGGAAGTTAAATGCATGTAACACATTTTACATAGGCCTACATGCTTTTACTCGGTTTTGTAAAAGTTTTGAAGAAGTTTTCATTGTGACCTTAGCTGTCTCCATATCCGCATACGTCATCACGTCTGTTAAACTCTGCCACCGCATTGGTCTAAAATGGGTACGTAGCAGCCATATCACTCCTTTCTCACTACGGCAAAAACAAACTAGTCCCGAATTAAAACGTCGATCATAAAAACACTGCAGCATTACAGAAGGAGAACTTTTACTTTTGAACTAAGTGCGAACGTATGTATTTTATGACGTAAACAGTTTGTAGATGCCAGAGGTTGGAATGAGATTCATCTCTAAAGACATTTTCGGGGTTCACCTTATGGCCTAGAGAGCAGCATAAGCTGCATTACAGAAGTGCAAACATGCCCAAATGAGCGGCTGGTCAGCGGGACGTCCGGGATTTTTTTCAAAAGAAAAAAATTACAGGTGAGCTATTAATCTCAATAATTAACCTAGCCTGCTTTTTGTTATCTAAAGACCGACCGACTCGCCACAGGTGTACGCATAGATCCCAGGTTGCCACAATCCAAACTAGCTAAGATGAATGGGCCACCCCCCACATCTCTCTTTTTAATTAGCTTGCTAAAATATATGACTTGTCATTCAGTCAAGACACGCATGCGGCTTGCTGAATCTGCACTAGATGTCGACTCTTTTTACACATCCAGCCATAATCGCCCTAGGTCATGATCACCTTGTCAGAGCTCATCTGACAGTGCCGACATTTAGCCATAATCAGGACGAATGTGAACAAGAGCAAGAAAAACCGTAGAAAAAAACATGATTACGGAAGTGTTTGGAAACTGCTATGAGCATGTGGATTAAGTGAGGGTTGTAATGAATAAAATAGAAATGACTCATTTTGCTTGGTCTTTCATGTTAAATTAATCCAATACTTTGTTTTGTATAGGCCTAGTTTGCATGAAAAAACTTATTCTGCACTGCAATTATTTGCTAAGGCTTCTTTGCAAGGTGCTGGTATTGGCTTTGCTTCACAGATATATAAAGCCTCCATTTCACCCGATCTTGTTTAATTATAATGCAGGCTATTCAGTTGTAGTCCCCTAACATTCCAGCCAATTCGGCGATACAAAATACTCTACAAATAGCACCTTTTTTAAAATTAAAATCCAGATTTTTTTAATAGGCGAAAAAAAATGACCATCCCCCCTGACATTTTTTTACAACTCGACTACTGGGTGGAAGCATATCCTAAAGTACGGTAGTAAGCAGCTGCAAAACATAGTCAATCTGAACTTTTGAATTTGCACCTCTTAAGTCCAAAAATTTCTTTTTATTCATTTTATGTTTTCATAATTAAAAGAAAACAAAGTTTTATTTTATTGTCGCCCTTCATCTTAGACAATTGTTTGTTGTAACCGTTTGTGGACTTTAATTTTTTTTTTTTTTTTGTCAGCAGAAGTTTTATTTTTTGTACTCAGTTTTGCATTTTGTGTACAGGATGGCATTTATTGTTGCATCAGCTCAAGTTTAATGACTCAGAGAAGAACCAGTTTTATTGTTCTAGTATTCCAAAGTTCTATGAATCTGGAATTGTTGCTCTGTTCTATTTGTGTTCAAGCAAAAAGATACAAATTGATGAGTCTTCTGCCAGATGGTCAATTGCTTTTCTAGTGCACTTATTACAATCCAATTGTTGGAATTTCAGAATTGAACATTTTAATGGGAGTTTTTTAAGACAATTTTCAAGTGATTTGGCAAAAAAAAGAAAAAAAGAAAATCACTAATTAAAATTGCAACTTTTGTTGCAACTTTTCACAAAAGCTGCTGCTGCAAAATCCTGAAGGGACTGTTTAATACCGTGCATTGTGAGATTATTAGTCTTTACCGCAGGAGGTCTGTCTTTGTAGTCTAGTCCTGTTATCATGGCAAATGACACAACACTGCAAAATGAGCCAACCTCATGCTAAACCCAGTGGATTAAGAATTCCACAGCTGAATGGGAAGCTACAGAGCAAAAAGGAAAATCACATGTATGAGAATAGAAAGCATGGATGAAAATTGAAACATGGGTATGGAATATTGTTTTGGTGACAAATTGCTCCCAAAGGTAGTAAAAGGTAATTTAAAAAAAGGAAAATAATCATTCCACATGAGGCTGAAGTGATCCTGTCTGTGTTAATACAGTCAGTTCAGTTCATTTTATCTGTGTAGCACAGATTCACATGTCACCTCAAGGCACTTTACAAGACAACTGATCCACCTCACATCCAGTTATACTGAAATATATATAATAAAGTCATTGCTATTCAAAAAAATCAAATGGACACACTTAGATCCAATTATATAGTCTCCAATTTGAGCATGATCATATGGTACTGTCAAATACATATCCCTGTTAAAAAAAGCAGGTTTTTGATATGCAGAAAATAGACCATGCTTCATCATTTCTAACTTTGTACACCTTTTATATGACATCTTTTATAATTCACTTGAAACTCAATCAAATCTGTTGCAATGGAAATTGTAGTTAATAACAACCAATTACTGAGATGGATTGGCGACCGGTCCCCCCCTACAACCCTGCATAGGAATGAGGGGTACAGAAATGAATGGATGGATAACACCCTATTAATTCTTTGCTTAATTAATTTCAGCATCCAGTATTATTTAATAGGTGTCTGTCAGTGTCCTACTTTTTGATTTGGTAACATTTGCCCACACTGCTGTGCAACAACTCTCCATATCTATCAGATTGTAAGAACATTTCTACACCCCGCTTTAAGTAACCCTAAAGGTCTGGACTTTGACCAGGCTATTCCATAAAACTGAATTTCTCATGGATTAATTTTCCAGTTGATTTACAATATGTTTGTACTCACTGGGATGCTAAAAAATAAAACCAATTTTTGTCCTTTTGGATTGTGATTTAAATCTGTTCATGGTTTCATAAACCTTGATATAAGTCCAAAAAGTCCAGAAATCCCGGTATCTCGTTCAGTGTTACTATCAGGCTCCCTGACCAGTTTCTTTCATGTCGTTTTATCAAACATAGAAAAACTTCCAGTTTTTGTGAAGTCATTGCTGTTCCATATTTGCTCCAGTGATTATTATCCCATGGTTTTTATATAATCCTGTTGCTTTTATGTACCCTTCTCCTAACTCCCACCTTTGTACAATGAGGCCACTTTTGTTGTTTGTAACTTATCTGCAAACTGTAGCTTTCGCTAAAAGATTAAATGAGCAAATGTCAGGAAATTCTTACTTATTATTTACAGTTAATCTGATTTTCTATGAATGACGGTAGGTAAGTGACTTCCACATATATGCTTACTTATCAGTTAAATGGCATTTATCAATGTCTGACAACAACAATTTTCAACCACCATAGTAAAATTACATTGAATATTTTTACTGAAGCACAATTTTTCAGCTATTAATGATGTATCTGTTTACATGTGACATTTTTCATCCATCCATCCATCCACTCATCCATCCATCCATCCATGTCTGTCCAGATATTTGCCTGCGTAAAATAATGAATTTTGCATTCATTTACCTGCGAGATTATTGGTCCTTACAGGTGTCATTCAGGGTTATTCACAGACAAACTGTAACAATCTTATTCAACGCAAAAAAGGTTGGCTCAAACAAATGAAAGAATTAAATACTATCACATAGTTATCCATGTATCCAACCATTATCTGTACCTGTCCATCCTATGCATGGTTGCGGAGGGGCTGGTGTTAATCTCTAGCAGTCACGGGGCAAGAGGTGGGGTACATCCTGGACAGGTCGCCAGTCCATCACAGTCAGATAGTTATCATCAGTGCCAAAAATTACAGTGAAAGATGGAGAAACCTCATATGCACCAGCATGCTAACACACACACATAGATGTGGGGTCTCTGGTGTTTACAGATATATTCTTGGGCTGAGGTTATCATTACTAGAGCTTGATTAATCGGTACCATGAGTTTTTCTGTGACATTGTTGTTCTATTTTTATATCTATTTTTGTGTGATGTGGTTGTGTAATTCTTAGTTCACGATGTTTGGTTGGTTTTGTCGAGAAGAAGTTACTTAGCTGTGGAATGGGGGCTATGGGAGACATTCAAGTCGGCTAGAAGCACTTTTTCAGCAAGTCAATGATGCACGATGTTTTCATTCTCTGCGCATGTTACTGGATTATTTCAGTCCACAAAAACACGCCTTAATGAAGGCTTTCACATGAACAAAGAAGAGAAGAAGAAAAAGAGTAGAAATGGAAGATGCAGCAAACTAAAGCCATTTTCAGACAGAAGTTCTGGAATCTTTGCAGACAATTCCATCCGGTCTTTAACCGGAGTTGTGTTTTGAAACACGCCACTTTTCTCCGGAACATTGCCTTTCGGCTGCTTTCACACAGCAAGAAATGTACCGTAGGATCCTGATGAATGTCTGGGGAGTGGGGGGGTTCGATGTGGATATGCCATAAACTTAGTGCGGCGGGTACACGTAATTTCCCCAAACAAATGCATTATTACAAAGATGGTCGATGAAACAGCAGATCTACTCGCAGTGCTCGTCTTTGTGATGTGTGCAATTTTGCGCACATGGAAACGCTTAAGAGACATTGATGGAGAAGTTGAAAGGAAAATAGGGATATTTATACGTCATCAATGTGTACGCTCACAGCGTTCCCTGCCCCCCTCCCCTTTTCCCCACCGCCCCACACCCCTCCAGCTTTCGCGGAACATTACCTGACAGTCTGAATGCAAACACCATACCACGAAAAGTCCGCTCTTGTTATTAGGTCTTCATGCGTAAAATTACCGGTAAAGGGTATCCGGACAAAGTCCGGAAGATTGCTTTCAGACACAAAGCAAAACAGACGAAGTCCGGAAGATTACAGTTTTTCATGGCCTGTTTGAAAGGGGCTTGAAAGACGCAGAAGTACAGGATGGAGTGACAGAACATGTTAAGAGTGAGACTTCAACAATAGCAACAGGTTACACCACAATATGAGTAGTACATTTTATCCAGAAATACAGCCCATGGCATGCTGTATGAAAACATCAAGGATTAAATGCATTTTCTCCCAAATTAAGGTTGGGCTGGTGCCTATCTTTAACTATCAATGGGTAGAGAGGCGTGGTGTACCCTGGGCAGGTCACCAGTCACTCAAAGAATAAATAATGGTTTGAAACAAAATTAGATGGAGAAATTCCTGTGAATATTTAAGTCTTAACACTCACTTTCATATGGATTAGATCTGGACTTTAACTTGGCCAATATAAGACATAAGTATGATTTGAAAAAAAACAATTCCATTGTAGCTCTGGGTGTATGTTCTGTTGGAAGCTGAACCAGTCTCATGTCTTGCAACCTCTAACAGGTTTACTTTAACAATAGTCCTGCATTTGACTGATGGTGACAGAACTATGTTACGTTGACCTGCCTCTGGTGTGTTATTAATAGGCTAGTCTGCTGTTCAACTCTGGTATCATTATTGATTCCAACTCACGGATAATTACAATATGGGGAAGAACAGGACGGGACAGAAACAGGACGAGCAGTAGGGAAGGAATTAATAAAAATGACGAGGTCCTGACAAAGGACTGGATAAGACACAGTGGCTAAAATGGACTAGAACAACAATGGAAAGGCAATCAGGGAGACAAGAAACAGCTGAGAACAGGGAAGCACAAAGACAGAGAGCAGCTGACAATCAGTACGTTTACATGCAGCAAGAGAAATTCGAATTATTGCCTTAGTCCGACTGAAATCGGACTTTTAAAATACATGTATACATTTTAGTCCGGCTGGAGTCAAACCGAAATGGAGTTTCAGAAGCTCGACTACTGCAGCTAGATAATGCGGTTAGAAATTCGAATTTCTCTGCATGTATACTCTCGCCTTGAGAAGCCAAGCTATCAGGAGCTGTGCCCTGCCCCTCCAGGAAATGACGAGCTCGGAAGCCCAGTAATCAATAATAAAAGCGATGTAATACGCTGTAATGATACGCTGTAATTGATGTAATGCGATCAAACAGTACAGAATGTAACATGTGTACAGCGCGGCAGCGTTGTTGTCATCCTTTTTTTTCTCTATGTCGGCATCTATGGGCTTCTCTTCCACAAGTGTTTGTTTATCCTGAGTGTGTGATGCGAACCGGAAGAATGCCACACGAAGGGTTGCATGTCGCCACCTACTGTGGTCGGCACCCTTCTTTCAATAATTTGATTTTTGGAGTAACATGTAAACTGGGACTCAGCTTGCTGCAGGAGGGAAGTCTTTAGTCTGATTACTCCAAAAAGCTCGATTTAGCTGTGCATGTAAACGTACCGAGTAAGTAGACAAACACGGGAAGACAAGGAGTGACACAAGGAGGAATTCAAAACATAAGGACTAGACAGAGATGAATACTATAGACGAATAAGGACTAACTATGGATCTAAGTAAAATAAAAGACAAGAAACCTAACATAAGAGCACCTGAGGGTAAAAGAGGTTGAGAAAACGTGGTGGAAGGAAAAACTCAAATAACACGTAACATAACA
Organism: Valencia hispanica; assembly: GCA_963556495.2. NCBI lineage: Eukaryota > Metazoa > Chordata > Actinopteri > Cyprinodontiformes > Valenciidae > Valencia > Valencia hispanica. The sequence continues at coordinate 4,464,034 of OY747702.1, forward strand.
CCACGAAATAAGCTAAAATGTTAATGTAAACTGAATAAAGAAAATAAATAACTAAAACTCAAAACTTTAACACTTATGGAACCTAACAGAAGGATTTCTTGACATATGTGTTTTAAGGCTTCAACAATGTACAAGAAGAAAAAAAAAACTATGAACTCTTATCAAGAACCAAACAAAAAATTAATGCAAACACTTAAGTCTTTTTCTAATATTTATATACAGTACTTTATCTTACTTCTGGTGCTTTTGCCTCAAAGTTAGTGCAATAAGTAACAACGATAAACTCCTTGACTGTGCATAAATTATTTAGCATCACCACAGCAGCCTCACAATTTGAAAAATAACAAGCTGTGATATTTCAACACAGTAGAGACTGAGACAAAATGAATCTTCTACACAGCTTCAAACAAACTTACACTAAGCAGCCTGAAAATAATACATAGTTACACAACACAATCTTTCAAATACAACCACTTCAAACTAAATTACCAGAAGCACCTGTCTCAGGCGATCTTGCAATAATAACTGACCCCTCCTTTCCACCGGACGCGTAAGCAGCACGTTACAGGAGCAGCACGTCATACGCAGCTGATAGCCACCACTGTAGTCAATAGAACCCTTTCCACCAGAGGCGAAAGCAGCACGAGTCTGCCGCGTCTGAGGAGCGACATGTTGCAGCACTTTTCTAAATATACGCGGCAGTCCTATTTTCTGAAAGACGTAAATTTCTACATTTTGGATAGGGGAAGACAGGAAATATACGGCTCGGCACCGGAAATTTTCAAAATAAAAGAAACGTGCTGCTTTGCGGTTGCTTTACTTAAAAAAATGTCCCTACCAGTGCAGCCGGTGAGAAGTCAGTACCTCGCAGGAGGGTCTCATTTGTGTGTCATCACACAAATGAGCGATTTTGAATATTCCCTGACATAATATAAACTTATTGGCAAATATAAAACGGACATAACATAAAACACAAACCTTTTAGAGCCATGTTGTTGTCTTTTCCTGGTTATTATTGTCATAGGCGTTTATATATGTCTATGGTTGTTGTGTTTACTGACGAAACCACGCGTGAGTTTGCTAATCTCGCGTGATTTCGTGTTCTCTCGGTGACAACTGCTTCCCTGCTGCTATGCGCCTCATACGCACCCGGTGGAAAGGGCCAAGCAGCAGAATACAGAAGTGAAACGTGCTGCTCCTGTAACGTGCCGCTTAAGCGTCCGGTGGAAAGGAGGGGTAACTCTCTCATGCACTCACTGTTGAAGTCAGTTTAGATAAGCAAATACATATAATAACGAAATGTGAGCACACTGTATGTAAAAAGTTTTTTTTGCCAACTGGTCACAGTTAAAAGTAAAGGGCGGCAGTGTTTGTAACCCAGTTATTTTGAGCCTAAATGAACTTTTTATTAAAGACTCGTGCACCGAACCCCTGCAGTGTAAAGATTTTTAATTTACTTGAACAACATTGGAATCTGTCAGACAAATAAGATTTAAACCAGCCTAGTGCTTTTCCCTTGATCCCTTCAACATGTTCAAGCCTTTCTGCGAGCGACTTTATCAAAACAGCACTGGGATGTAACAGCGCAAGAACAGATACCAGTCTATTATTTAAGGTCATGAGAATAGCATTAGTAACTTTTACCAGTGCTGTTATAGTGCTATGATGAGCTCTAAAACCTGACTGTCATGTTGTTAGGCCTTCTGACCTATGGAGTTAAATCAGGGCCATAATGTTTGTGTATTTGAAAGAAATATTTAAAACTGAAAATACAGTGGCTTGCAAAAGTATTCGGCCCCCTTGAACTTTTCCACATTTTGTCACATTACAGCCACAAACGTGAATCAATTTTATTGGAATTCCAGGTGAAAGACCAAAACAAAGTGGTGTACACGTGAGAAGTGGAACGAAAATCATACATGATTCCAAACATTTTTTACAAATAAATAACTGATCAAATCAAATCAAATTCACTTTATTTATCCGTTAGGAACTTCATTTGCAGAGGAAGTGCCAGTATGGGCCCAATAAAATAAAACAAGTACATCCACAGACATACAACACAATCAACATGAGCAATAAATACATTAAAACAATATAGTGGGCCTGTGATAGATCAGATCCTCACAGTCAATTATTCAGCAGGCGAATGGAGGTAGGGAGAAATGTGGAGATTGCCCTCTTTGTCCCCAGAGGGAGGGACCTAAACCTGTGCCCTTACGGCAACAGGGCGTAGTGAGAGTGCAGCATGTGTGAAGGGTCTGTGGAGATCTGGAAAGAGGCGAGAATGGATTGGTGTACTTGGAGTTTGCGGAGCTTACGGAGAAAAAAGAGGCGTTGTTGACATTTTGAAAAAATGTGTTCAGCGTTGAGTTTGAATGTGAGTTTGTGGTCAATTATGGAGCCGAGGTATTTGTATGATTGAACCTTTTCAATTATCTCGTTGTTAACTGTGAGTGAGGGAGAGCTGGGGTGGCCATATTGGAAATTAATGGTCATTTCTTTGGTCTTGAATACATTTAGATCCAGACAGTTCTCCCTACACCACCGTGAGAATGAATCCAGTTCAGTTTGCAGTAATCCGTGTGTATTTGTAATGTCCATGATGACTGTGTCGTCTGAAAACTTGATATAGGTTATACCTGGGGTGATGCTCCTGCAGTCACTTGTGTACAGAGTGAAGAGAAGTGGAGAGATGACTGAACCTTGGGGAGAACCAGTGGATATTGTTCTGACAGCACTGACTTGGCCGTTCACTCGGACCCTCTGATCCCTCCCTGTGAGGAAGGAAAGGACCCAGAGGATGAGGTGGGGGTTGGTATTCATCTGGAGCAGCTTACGCCCCATAAGGTGTGGCTGCACGGTGTTAAATGCACTTGAGAAATCCACAAAGACCAGGCTGACATGGGACATGGGGCTTTTCCAGGTGGGTGATGACACCATGTACAAGAGTGAGCACAGCATCATCCACCCCTCTCCTTGGCTGGTAGGCAAATTGCAGTGGATCAGAGTATATACCCAAATCAGCCTGCAGCTGGGCCATGACGAGTCTTTCGAAGCTCTTCATGACCAGTGATGTCAGACCCACCGGCCGGTAATCATTGTTGGTGCTTGGGTTGCACTTCTTCGCCACTGGAGAGATGATGGAGGACTTCCAGATGGAGGGGATGGAGTGCGCCGCCAGAGAACGGTTGAACAGGGAGCAGAAAACACCAGCCAGCTGACTACAGCAGCCCTTCAGCACACGCCCACAGATCTGATCCGGTCCAGGAGCCTTGTTGGGTTTAGTCTGCTTCAGTGCGCGCTCCACATCCGCAGGCGGCAGCTGCCGGTCCTCAGTGGACTGGGACCTGGAGACAAGCTCTGCAGAGAGCGTCTCTCTCTCCTGTGTGTAATCACACTGGTCATGCCTGCAATAAAAGATGTGAAGATCCTCCGCCATACGGGCACACACCTCAGCAGAAAGCCCAGATGAGGTGGATTTGGACGGAAGCCCGGTCAGGGTTTTAACGCCCTTCCATGCCTCTCTGGCCTTTCCATTGTTAAAAAGTCTCTCCACCCTGTCTTTATAAGTTCTCTTGGCGATTTTAATTTCTCTGTTCAGTCTGTTTTGAATTAATTTACCTTCTAGCTTGATTCCTGAATTAAATGCTATTTTCTTTTCATTCAGGGTTGTTTTCAGTGATTTAGTTATCCGGGGCTTACTTTAACGTTTTTTGTTGGAACCAGCATCTCTACACAAAAGGTGATGTATGATGTTACAACATCTGTGGCCTCCTCTAGTGTGTTACCCTCAATAAGCACCTCCCATTGTGTGCAGTCAAAGCACCCCTGGAGAGTCATCTGCACTTCACTGTCCCACTGTTGGACCTGCTTCTTAACTACTCCCTCCCTCTGTAGTTTGGTGCGGTAAACTGGGATTAGATGGATAACATTATGGTCTGCAGTATATCCTTGACGTTGCCATAGCAGAGGTCGATTGTCTTATCGCCCCTAGTGGCACAGCTAACGTATTGGTGGTAAATGGGGAGCGTTTTATTCAGTCTACAACCATTAAAATCTCAGAGTACAAACACAGGAGAGTCTGGGGAAGCAATCTCTACTCTCTGAACACAAGACGCAATGGTCTCTGATGCGCACATCACATTGCCAGAAGGAGGGATGTACACTAGCACTAGCGCGAGCTGGCCGAACTCGCGGGGGAGATATTTGGGCCTGAAAGTCAGAGCGAGTAATTCCACGTCAGCTGTACAACAAGAGTCAGTGACAGTGGGCGTTCTGCTCCACCCCTGGTTGATGTACACACAGACCCCGCCCCCATGCTTCTTCTTGCTGCTCGCGGTGTCCCGATCCAGACGCACAGGCGTCCCGAAGCCGCTCAGGGAGAGCTGTGAGTCTGCGATGGTGCCTTCCAGCCAGGTCTCCGTTACGCAGATCAGACCTGCGTCCTTATAAGCCCACTGGCACGAGACGTTGGCGTGCAGCTCGTCCAGTTTATTGCGCAGAGATCGAAAATTTGCGAGCAGAATAGAGGGTAGTGGTGAACTTTTGGCTGCGCGGGAGAGATATTTCAGCCTCTGCCTCACGCCGCCCCTCCTTCCATGCCTTCTTCAGGCAGCCCCGTTTGTCACCCTGCCACCTCCACGCTGGCCCGGTACGATCTCGGCCCAGTCCTGTAGACCCGCTGGTACTGGATAATCCACATCCCTTAAGCGTAATAGATCATCACGGTGGTACTGCAGTATTTCGTTGCCACAAATCGCTTCAAACGCGAGCAGGGGTCCCACAGTGAACCAGAGTAGAAGCAGCAAGGTGGCCCACTTCCTCATTGTGACAGCTGACAGATCGACTTGCCAAAACTTTGCGACGTGGAATTAAGGTAGTAAGAGTTCAATCGCGCACAGATCAGTCTCTGATGATCAACGCACCTTAAGACACCAAATGTCATTCACAACCACACAAACAGACAGCAGGATTATCGTTCTTACACCAAACAAACGGGTCAAGACACTCCACCGCCTGTCGCCATAACAGCGCCATTTAATTCCAGAAAGAGGCAATATAATACAATTTTAAAAAATTAGAAATTAAAAAAAATTATAAAAAAAAATAAAAAGTGGGGTGTGCGTAATTATTCAGCCCCCTTTGGTCTGAGTGCAGTCAGTTGCCCATAGACATTGTCTGATGAGTGCTAATGACTAAATAGAGTGCACCTGTGTGTAATCTAATGTCAGTACAAATACAGCTGCCCTGTGACGGCCTCAGAGGTTGTCTAAGAGAATGTTGGGAGCAACAACACCATGAAGTCCAAAGAACACACCAGAAGGGTCAGGGATAAAGTTATTGAGAAATTTAAAGCAGGCTTAGGCTACAAAAAGATTTCCCAAGCCTTGAACATCCCACGGAGCGCTGTTCAAGCGATCATTCAGAAATGGAAGGAGTATGGCACAACTGTAAACCTACCAAGACAAGGCCGTCCACCTAAACTCACAGGCCGAACAAGGAGAGCGCTGATCAGAAATGCAGCCAGGAGGCCCATGGTGACTCTGGATGAGCTGCAGAGATCTACAGCTCAGGTGAGGGAATCTGTCCATAGGACAACTATTAGTCGTGCACTTCACAAATTCAACTTCAAATTCAAAATTACTTTAGTAATCCCAAAGGGAAATTAAATGTTGTTGTAACTCATTATGCAAGTTCCTTCAAAGATTTGTTGTAGATGCTGATGGCTGTGGGTAGGGATGATCTCTTGTAGCGCTCTGCAGATCTGAAGAAGCCTCTGACTGAAGACGCTCTGTAGTTGTATGACAGTCTGATGTAGAGGATGCTCTGGATCTATGGCGTCTTCTTTTCAACTCATCAGGGTTTTGTGGCTGTAGTTGAGGTATTATTTGAGCTTTGTGATGTTAATCAGCTGCTGCCAGTTGTAAACCACCTTGTTGCCATGGTTATGCATCATAACAAATGTCCAAAAATAAAAAGTATCAGCAAAAATCCTTCCAGCTGCACAGCATTCAAAACCAGAGAACAAAGTTGGCCTTTATGGAAGAGTGGCAAGAAGAAAGCCATTGTTAAAGGAAAACCATAAGAAGTCCCGTTTGCAGTTTGCCACAAGCCATGTGGGGGACACAGCAAACATGTGGAAGAAGGTGCTCTGGTCAGATGAGACCAAAATGGAACTTGAGACTGGGGCGGAGGTTCACCTTCCAGCAGGACAACGACCCTAAACATAAAGCCAGGGCAACAATGGAACGGTTTAAAACAAAACATATCCATGTGTTAGAATGGCCCAGTCAAAGTCCAGATCTAAATCCAATAGAGAATCTGTAGCAAGATCTGAAAACTGCTGTTCACAAACGCTGTCCATTTAATCTGACTGAGCTGGAGCTGTTTTGCAAAGAAGAATGAGCAAGAATTTCAGTCTGTAGATGTGCAAAGCTGGTAGAGACATACCCTAAAAGACTGGCAGCTGGAATTGCAGCAAAAGGTGGTTCTACGAAGTATTGACTCAGGGGGCTGAATAATTACGCTCACACCACTTTTCAGTTATTTATTTGTAAAAAATGTTTGGAATCATGTATGATTTTCCTTCCACTTCTCACGTGTACACCACTTTGTATTGGTCTTTCACCTGGAATTCCAATAAAATTGATTCACGTTTGTGGCTGTAATGTGACAAAATGTGGAAACGTTCAATGGGGCCGAATACTTTTGCAAGCCACTATATGTAAGCTGAAAACGAAAGTCAAGTTTTTTTGTGAACATTGAAAAACAAAAAATTGAGTACAAAATAAAATGAAATGGTATTGGAGGTTTATATTGATTGAAATTTCAATGGTATTTTTATTTTGTAATTTTCTGAATAAAATTTAATTCATAATGTTCAGTATTATATTTCTTTTCAAGTTTAAGAATTAAGAAAAAGTTCTTAACAGTTTCAAATTTTTCTTCCAGCTTAGGATCCATTTTCTACACTTTCGGAGTCCTGTTTATATTTTCAAACTTTTGGCCCTCCTGCGGCATGGTGGGCGGGGCTACACAGAGAGGGGAGTGGAATCATGAGTGGCAGCAGAAGCAGGAGGCAGAAGACGTTCCCTCTATCATGTTGCCTTCAGGAAATGTGGGAATGAACATAATCTATCAAACACCTCCTGCACTGTATTATTACATGATTGGTAGGGAATGCGCTCCCAACACATGGGGAACAGAGTATTTCAGCAGAACAGATTTTCGCACAAGACATCATTGCATGCCATCTTTCAGTGAGGCACAACCCGCCCGGTACAATGCACGCTACTTTGGGGACATGGGGAATGTCCATTTCTGACACACTGGTTGGTAAAACTGCTCATAATTGATCACTCTTACAGCATAATTTGTACACAGTACTGACAAACACCTTTAATAACTGAGCTTTAGTAATTACGCTTGATGCATTCTCTACCATTCATGTAATAATAGAGTAATACATAAATTGAAAAATCTGAACTTCGGAGTCAATTTGCGCCACTTTTACCAATCAGGAGCCTGGTGACGTGGTGTCATGTAATGCTGTGACCCAGTTCATGGGTCAGGTCGGACAAAATTCATTCATTCAACATGGAGGATATACTGATTACGGCCATGGCTAATCACCCCGAGCTATACGACACCAGCTGCTTTCTCTACAGAGACAGGAATAAAAAGGACCTCGCTTGGAGGAATATAAGTGAGGAGATATGGCAACCTGGTAAGTTCATTTCACTCTTGAAGGTTTTCAAGTTACTGACCCTGCGAACCTGCGCAGGGTACTCTTCACAGTAAATAGAGAATGGAGACTCCCTCTACCAATGCTAGAGCGACAGCTGCCATATTACAAAAACACAGTCTGGCGCTAGCTCCTCCCACATGTTGCGTATTTCTGGCTTGACGCACGTCAAAATGGTATATTTTGACGTGCGTCCAATTCACTATGGATACATGTCGAGCTGCAAATGTTCAAGCGTCCAACTTGGGCGTGCGGCGCGTTTTTGACGCGTTGGTGTGAATGCAGCAAGGTCTGCAGCAACATGAGAGCTAAACACAAAATGTCATGTTTTTGTTTCAGTGGAGTCTGGGACAGAGTTAGGAAATAAACATGAACATGGCTATTGATATCTCAAATTATTTTTTGTTCATTACATAATTCTACACTTTTTGGTTAATAAATATGATCAGAATGGAGAAAATGGGAAAAGGGGAATTCTTAGAAATAAAAATGGAAAAAAGTGAAATTTTGGAGAAAAAAATAAAACAGAATTGGGAAAATAATGAAAGGGATTTAATAATAATTTAATAATTATATATATATATATATATATATATATATATATATATATATATATATATATATATATATATATATATATATATATATATATAGGAATAAGGAATAAACGGATTAAGCTGACAAGTAACCAATGTTTAGTTTAAAAAAGTTTTGAATGTTGCTGTTCAGTCTAAAAAGGCACATCCTAATGAATAATTTGTACCTTTTCTCTTCTGATAATCAGACTGAGCCGTCTTGATTAAATGTGGCCATTTGAGCTAATCAACTGAACTTGGAAATAGTGTTAAGACTTAAAACAATAACTTGAGCTGCAACAACTTAAAACTGAAGTTGTTGCAGCTCAATAATTTATTAATCTGTTTCGATAATCAGGAGATTTTATACAGAATGATTGTGCCACTTGTTTGTACAGATACAAATAATTAAATCTTATCGGGTTCTGAACAGTACTTCAATTCGGGGTGGGGGGAGTGTGAAGAAATGTATGTTCCCTAGGGAGGGCATGACAGGAAATAATTGAGAACCACTGGTTTAGGGGATGAAACAATGGAGAGAACACAGAGGACTCGAGGTATGATTACCAAACGCTCAAGCGCTGAAGATCTGACAGGCAGCTCCTTATGCCCTCCACCGGTGATGAACCAATGAGCGGTGAAGGTGCAGCTGGCAGGTTCCGCCCTCAGCTTGATATACAGGTCCTCCGCTTAGCCGGGACCTCTGGTGGCAGTCTCTAGAAGGGTGGAGAAAGGAGCAGAAAGCAGACAGACAACCACCCCAGACGTTGTTGTTTTTGATTTTATGAAGAATCCTTCTTTGCATTATCATCTCCAGATTTTTCACAGTTGTCCCAAGAACAGAACCAGCCTTCTTTATCAGGTTGTTTAGCCTTTTTAAATCCCTGGCTCTGATGCTGCTACCCCAACAGATGACGGCTGAAGAGATTACACTCTCCACAACAGACTTGTAGAAGATCTGCAGCATCTTGCTGCAAACCTTGAAGGACCTAAGCATCCTCATGAAGTACAGTCTGCTCTGTCCCTTCTTGTAGACGCTTCACTGTTCAGTCTCCAGTCCAGTCTGTTGTCAAGGTGAACTCTGAGGTATTTATACTCCTCAACCACCTCCACTTCTTCTCCCATGATGGAAACAGTTTTTGACTTATCCCTGTTTCTTCTGAAATCTACAATCATCTCCTTTGTTTTGTTCACATTCAAGGTGAGACGATTGTTATTTTATTAGCAGCTAGTTTCTCAAGAACTTTAAATAAGAAAGGAAGATTAGATATAAGGCTGTTATTTACTAAATCAAATTGATTGAGAGAAAGTTTTAGTAAACGTTTCATTACAACTACCTGTCATTACATAACTATTTATAAATGGTCACAAAAGATGCATAAATGTAGCTAGCACTGTATATGGTAACAGACAGGAAAAATTATGGAATTATTCTGAAGGTGCTGTTTGTACAAATTTGGTGCTGTTGGTAGAGAAGAGAAGGTTTGCTGTTTACCGCTAGAGAGTAACTGATCTGAGCTGTCCATCAGCCACCCTTTATTTGTATTAATGCGTGTATGCCTGTATGGGTGAGAGAGAGAGAGAGAGAGAGAGAGAGAGAGAGAGAGAGAGAGAGAGAGAGAGAGAGAGAGAGAGAGAGAGAGAGAGAGAGAGAGAGAGAGAGAGAGAGAGAGAGAGAGAGAGAGAGAGAGAGAGAGAGAGAGAGAGAGAGAGAGAGAGAGAGAGATTTGTGTTTGTTTCCCATCTATAATGTGCAGGTAATGAGCAGCTGGGCAAGCTGTTGATTAACTTTTTCCATTTGTTAGCAAGGTTCTTGCAGATGGTTTGGATTCTCAGTGTTTATCTCTTGCATGAACGAGAAAAATGAATAAAGAGCGCATCTATGGGAGTTTCCATAACAGACAGAGGTGTTAGCAGCAGCTTTGTAACCTCAGGGGTGAATTAGGAATTCCTTTGTAGTGAAGAACTAATAAGACCATTGGACAGTGATGGATGAAGTGCTCCTCAGGAACTGACATATCAATTGTTCTTTCCATAATAGTCTCCTCTGAAGCGAATCAATCTAAGCTTTGAAAGGGGCCTTGTGGGTAGCAGTTTGCACACATATAATTTACATATGCAAAAGTAGATCTTTAATAGGAATCTGATGTGATTAGGCTGACACTAATATTACTTAACATTGAAAAGGGTTTTTAATGAAGTGGCAAACTTTAAATAATGATACAATTGAAAGATCATAGTTCATGTACAATGTGAAAATATTAGGACACTGTTCATATAATTGAAAATGTCCACATGTCAGTGTATAATACCATATTTATAAATCTCAGAAAAAAGAAGTAATTTAATTAAACCCAATTTTTTTTGGACTTACTAAACAAAAAAATAAAAAACTTTCCAAAAGAGGAAAAAGTTGAACACCCCAGTCCCCAAAATCTAGAGTTAAACTGTTTGGTTTCACATCTGCAAACAGAGCACCAGGTTTGACAGGAACCTCCCAATCGCTTCTCCAACCTGCCAAAACCACAATCCACCACATTGTTCCAACTGTGATCTTCACCCACCTAACCATTCTCCTCCCTTTCCAAAAGGTGCAGAAAGCCGTTCCTCTTCGGATCCTCCTGTGCATATTTATTTATTTGTAACTGAACCATTTCTCTTTTACAATCCTCTGTCAGAGAGTGATTCTGCCTTTGGGTCAGAAAACTCCCATCAAACATGACGCAGTCCTTAAAATTAACGTAAATCAGTGAGGTCAAAGAATACTGAAACTAAAACTTACTAACTAACCAACTACTAAAAACTACCAGAGCAGAGTATATAAAATAACAGCCAAAAAACAAGAAGAAAGGTTTGCCTCACTCCTCACTGTTATCTGGGAGATGTTTTACAACTTGGCTCAGCTGGGGACAAAGGAGGAAACATAAAAGATAAACTGATGGTATGATCGACCAGAGCCTTATCAGACAACATCAAACAAACAGGTGGATCTGAGAGCCAATGAATGAATACATTAACTAAATAATGATAATTATTTATTTTAATAATAATTCAAACCTCTTTTTTTGCACATTAACAAAAAAGTTCCTTGTAAAACAATGACAGAAAGCATGTGGAATAGGACCCCTAGAGTGACTGACACTGAACAATGTAAAGAAAACCTAACAACTCAGGATGGGAAGGCGGGATTGGTAGCTAGTCCTGTCTCTAAATACACATTAACTGAGCTAACTAAAAGTGTTGGTACAGCTTAAATTAGGAAGTTGTCTCATCAGGTTAATAAATCATATGGAGTTAAAGTGTTAACTTAGGTTCGGGAGCAGGACCACACCCCAGATCCACTTCCCACTCACCAATCTTCCCAAACTCGACTCACCTGGTGTCTCACACCTGGAACGTATCTTAATTACTCAACGGTCCACATAAACTCTGCTTGCCTAGCGTTTCACGTCCGTCTTCATTGTTTCGCACCCCTCCCATCCCAACCTTCTCTATGGTTTCACCCCAATCCATCCCTACAGCCCCTTCTTCATTCCTTCACCCCCACATCTCTACTCCGCCTCCCTCATCCCTTAATCCCTCCATCCACTCCCTGTCATCGCCTCCCTCATTCCTTCATCCCCTCCCTTCATCCCCATATCCCTACATCCCTTCCCTCATTTCTTCATCCCCACATCCACTCCCTCATCCCTTCATCCCTTCCTTCTCTGCTCATCCTCCCCTTCTCTCACCCCGGTTCACTCATAGTCCTAGTCTCCTCTAATATCTCTCTCTTTTTCAGGTTCTATCTGGGGGTGGGGTGGGGTGGTGGGTCCAGAGCAGGCTCGGAAAAGATGAATTCCTGATGACTGCACCCCCATCTCCGCATCCCCCCAGACTCTTCATCTTTTCAATCCCTTCCTTCAATAAACATTGTAATTCAAATCTCTGTAAGCTTGGTGCTGTCTAATGAAACATTATTCAAGCACAGAGGAGAACTGCTTACACCAAATCACAGGCACTCTGAATGACATTTGGCTTGGGTATCTAAGCAGCCAGGTATGCAGGTGTCATGTTTTGGTATTGAGGACCCAAATGCAGTACGGTTCAAACAAACTGATTTAATGAAAACAAGGAACTTACAGAACTCGGGAGGGTAAAAGGCAGCAAACGGGGAAACAGGAACCAGATGGGCAACAAGGAAGACAGGAACCAGACAGGGAAATACGACGACAAAACCAGCGAGTTGTGACTGAGTGAGAACCGAATATATACTGAGGCGAGAGTGAGGAAGTGAACAGGGAGGGAGACAAAGAATAACTTAAACATGATAATAGAACTAAATAAGAAAAATAACTAACAAAACACAAACACCCAGGAACCATGACAGGGCCCCCCCCCCCCTCAAGGGCAGATACCAGACACCCCTAAGAGTCCAAAAAAGAAACAAAAAAAACAACCCAACCAGGGTGGGCGGAGGGGGCCTCGGAAGGAAGTCAAGAGTCCAAAACAAAACAACCGAAGGCTAAAGTCCGGAGGCCTACGACGAAGGAGCAGGAACCTGGGAGGCCGGCGACAGAGAACCAGGAGACGAGGAGGCCGGCGACAAAGAACCAGGAGACGAGGAGGCCGGCGACGAGGAACCAGGAGACGAGGAGGCCGGCGACGAGGAACCAGGAGACGAGGAGGCCGGTGGCGGAAAACCTTGTGTCTTGGGAACCGACTGCAGAGCCGAACCTTGTGTCCTGGGAACCGGCGTCGACCGAGGGGACCCTGGCAGGACACCGAGGATCCTCGAGAGAACGGAGCAGAGGACCCACGGTGTGGCGCTGAAGACCCTCTGAGAAGAGCAGAGGACCCACGACATGGTGTAGAAGACCCTCTGAGAGGTGCAGAGTACCCACGGCGACGTGGCGTAGAAGACCCACGACGTGGCGCTGACCGAGGTTATGTCCCTCTGGAGACCCTCGGCAGAGTCAGGAGCTAGAGGCGTGTTCTCCGGAACACCCCCTGCAGAGTCAGGAGTTAGAGGTGTGTCTTCTGGAACACCCCCTGCGGAGTCGAAAGCCAGAGGCGTGTTCCCCAGAACACCCTCTGCGAAGTCAGGAACCAGAGGCGTTTCCTCCAGAATACCCCCTGTGGAGTCAGGAACCAAAGTCGTGTCCTCCGGAACACCCTCTGCAGAGTCAGGAGCTAGAGGCGTGTCCTCCGGAACACCCCCTGCAGAGTCAGGAGCTAGAGGTGTGTCTTCTGGAACACCCCCTGCGGAGTCGAAAGCCAGAGGCGTGTTCCCCAGAACACCCTCTGCGAAGTCAGGAACCAGAGGCGTGTCCTCCAGAACACCCCCTGTGGAGTCAGGAACCAAAGTCGTGTCCTCCGGAACACCCCCTACGGAGTCAGGAGCTAGAGGTGTGTCCTCCGGAACACCCCCTGCGGAGTCAGGACCCAGAGGCGTGTCCTTTTGGACACCCCCTGCGGAGACAGGAACCAGAGGCGTGTCCTCAAAGACATCCCCTGAGGAGACAGGAACTGGAGGCGTGTCCTCAAAGACACCCCCTGCAGAGACAGGAACAGGAACCAGGGGCATGTCCTCTGAAACACCCCCTGCGGGAACAGGAACCAGGGAAGTGTCCTCTGAACATCCCCTACGGGGACAGGAGCGGGAGTGTGGCGTCTCCTCCAGCAGGATTCATAGTGCGCTTCGTACAAAGTTCCCAACATGCCATGGTCATCCCTAAACAAGTGGAAGAGTCCTGCAAACTCCTCCTCAGACACCGTGCTCCAAAAAGACACTGAATCCGGAAGAGAAGTGGAAGGCAGGGCTTGAGGCTGGCTGGGAGCCAGGACCGGAGACTGGTTGCGCCGGCTTAGGACAGGGGGCGAACCCCGGAAGTGTTGGGGAAGGCAGGCGACCAGGGAATTCCCGCCGCAGTTTTTCTCAGGCTCGGCGTCCAGGGGGACGAGGAAGGACGCTGGACCCGTAACCCGGGGGGCTGGAGCAGAGCCAGATCTCTGAAGGCTGTGGGGACTGACAGCCTCATGGGGAACCGGGAGGAGATTGATCGGGCCCTCGATTGGGAGCAGTGTAGGAGCGGCGACAGCGGCGGCGACAGCGGCGGCGACAGCGGCGGCGACAGCGGCGGCGACAGCGGCGGCGACAGCGGCGGCGACAGCGGCGGCGACAGCGGCGGCAGCGGCGGGGACCTCAAGTTGGAGCGCGGGTTAGCCTCGTTCCTCCGCGGGCCAACTCCAGGAGGACAGATCACAAAGCGGGTCCCCGCAAAAGGTGGGTCCACAGCAGCCTGGTTTCTGCTCCACTCCCGTAGAGCGAGCCATTCCTCCTCGGTCCTTAAATACTCTGCTGGGTCCGTTTGCTGGCTGGTTCGTTCTGTCATGTTTTTAGTATTGAGGACCCAAATGCAGTACAGTTCAAACAAAATGATTTAATGAAAACAAGGAACTTACAGAACTCGGGAGGTTAAAAGGCAGCAAACAGGGAAACAGGAACCAGACGGGCAACAAGGAAGACGGGAACCAGACAGGGAAATATGACGACAAACCAGCGAGTTGTGACTGAGTGAGAACCGAATATATACTGAGGCGAGAGTGAGGAAGTGAACAGAGAAGGAGCAGGAGACCGATTAGTGAAAGCAGATGCAGGTGAGGGCAATGAGTGAAACTGGGTAAGGAGTAGAGTGGCAGGGAGACAAGAAAGGTTAGGAAAACAGAAAACTCTTAAAAAACTAAAAACTATCTATAGATAAGACTAAGGAGAACTCTAAGGGAAACTTAAGGAAACACTGGAGAACAGCAGAAAGAATTAAATAAAGAGATAAACTAGGGAAACACAAATGAGAAGGTGGACATAGAGGTGAATACTAAAGAGGAATTAAATATAACAAAACTAACTGGTACTAATGAAGGATAAGTATTGATAGGAACTTGGGAAAATAAAGAGATTAACACACACAAGGGCAACCAAACACAAGACCACCAGAGGGAGACAAAGAATAACTTAAACATGATAATAGAACTAAATAAGGAAAATAACTAACCAAACAAAAACACCCAGGACCCATGACAGCAGGAGACACAGCTGATTGGCTCATTGGGCTGGGACACCATTGACATCATCCATTATCTGTAGCTATCCATCCTATGCAAGGTTGCGGGAGGGGGGTGGAGCCTATCTCCAGAGGCAGGGTACACCCTGGACAGGTCGCAGGGCAATAGAGACATACAGGACAAACAACACACTAATACTTAAGGGCAATTTAGAGATACCAATTAACCTAACAGTAATTTTTTTTGACTGTGGGAGGGAGCCGGAGTACCAATTGAGAACCCACGCATGCACAGGGAGAACATGCAAATTCCATGACTCCAGGCTGAGATTTCAACCTGCGGCTTCTTGCTGCAAGGCAACAGTGCTACTGTGCAACCCTGCATTACATCAGTGGTTCCCAAAGTGGTGAGTGAAATGAATTGTTTTGGGGGGGTTGGTATGAATGGATAAAATAAATTGGACACTGCTAACATAATGGACAGGTTTTTAAAGAGGCTCCAACATAAACACAAAGCAGAACATAAATGCAGCGCCGCTTGTGCTGGCAGCTACCACAGTAGCCCAAATCTCGGACAGGTTGTACTGAAAAAGCTGAAGTATTTTGAGTCTGATTCTGAAAATGCCACCAAACGTGTCTAAACAAACTTCCTTCCAAGCCAAAGAGTAGAAAATTTGACGAAGCATATCTTGCCTTTGGTTTTGTTACACCAAACACCTGCAAATGTTCAACTGAGCTCAAAAAATTTTTTCAAACTGAGTGGCAAAGTGTAAAAAAGCCTCACACAATCAAAGAGGATTTAATACTGTACTATGGACAATTTCAACAATGACTGACAACAGCAGCCAGCACACTACCAGTTATTCCTCTGTACAGTAATACCAGAGGTCATGCTAGATATTTTTGCGGGGTAAAAAAAATAAAAATCCAAAATCTATTCTCACAAGTCAATTCTAAAAGTGATAACATATTCAATAGTATTTTTATTTATTTTAATATTAGTAAGTCTGAACAAGTTGAACTGAGAACTACATAAAAACACTAAAATTAAATGATTGCACTTAAAATACGAACAGTTCACCTGTGGCTAGAACACACAGTCTCACATCCTCCTCCCAGTCTGCATGGAACTGAAATGCGCACTTGTGCTTAATCAAATGTCTCAAGTGAGATTGCAGCTGAGGTTTTTGTCATGAGGATTTAGATTTTTGTCTCGGACAGATGACTTCTCATGGGGTTTTAGATGTTGCTCTGGAGGCTGAATCAATTATCTGCTTCCACACTGAAGACTAAAAAGACTTGGCCAATTCCATTGGCAGGTGCTTTCATGACATGTCTTTTTACATGTAGGGACTTTGAAGGGCTCTGCACAGACAGGGCGCAGAGGGATGTTATCAAGCGTGTCTCCCCCCATATGCCGGGTCTAAACAGCTGTTGGGGACACACAGCCATTGGGTGGCGCTAACCCACATTCTAGCTCTGACAGGAGGAGAAGAAGACCAGAGGTTATATAAGGCATCGCTACAGATTTTCAAACTCTCTCCAGTTCTGGCTTTCAGCCAAACAGCGCCAGGAGAGATCCATGTTAACTCAATAACCCAGTGTATTGAGATAAACCCCACTGTTCTGCCCTGAGCCCTGCTTTCTGAACAGATGCTGCTGTATGAAGCAAGCCGCTAACAGCTACCGCATGCCACAGAACCGCGTTGAGACTGGAGCGTTACCCCACCGCAACAAAGCCTGGGACAATGCTATCTTGAACCTGCAGAGAAGGTACTGTGTCAGTGAACTGAGGTGCAGCTGATCGCTGTTTAGCAAGCCGAAGAGGACGAAACGTTCCAAGCTAATGCTACCCGCGATTCAACAGCTATAATCCTCCCACTGCTAACGGACCGTAGCTGTGGCTAGCCTGCGGGCTAATGTTGTGTTAGCTTCGCCAATCATCCACGGAGCGACTTGGAGAACTTTAACCGTTAAATAAGGTCTGTCTGGGCAGAGGCGAGATTAGGTTAATTTAAACAAAATTTAAGGGTTGTTTGTTTCACTGTGATTTGTTACTTTGTGTAAGATTTCATTTATTGTTTGGGTACAAACCGGCCGGTCGGCCTGGAGGTTTAAACTGATTTTCGAGGTTTCCGATGGAAAGTCGTTTTATATCCTGCAACCTGAGTTACTCAATCCAACAGTTATCCTTTGTTTGATGTTTAAATGATCCAGCGCGACTTTAAGCAGCGCCACGTGAGTTAGCTGTAAACTACATGCTCTAGTGAACCACGTGGGCCCGCCATTGACAGCGTTTTATTCATGAACAATAAAGACTGCCGTTAATGCTATTCAAAAAAGAGATCGACTTTAAAACGGATAGTTTAAACACTAAAACTAATCTTTAAAGTCATTTTTGAGACCGCCTTCTTGGTAAGTCAAAATACTAAATTAGATCGACATAATTGGTACTGCCGTTAACGTCAACATAAAGTCTAAATATTAAATTAGATCAATCAATGCGGTGGCCGATCCATTAAATAGAATCAATTATCGAAAGGTTATTGATTTCTAATTCAGCAATTGGTTTAATGAAACATTGCTTCTTCCAAACAATGTTTTCTTCACTTCTGCTTTGCATTGTGAATTGGTGGTTTGAAAACTGACCAGAATGTGCTGATTAGTCTTAAACTAATCGCAATTAGTGTAAAACTAACTTAGCCTTATTCCCAACACTGTTCAATACAAGCCTTGGTTTTTGAGCAAACATATTCATTCTGAACTGTGACATCATTATCAATTTATTGTTGTTTCTATTTCTGTGCATTTTTATCACTTTTACTGTTTTACTTCTGAGTGTGAGTTTTATTATCGTTATTCTTTTCTTAGTGGTTTTTGTGTGTTACTAGTTTGGTGAGTTTGTTGATTAAAGTGTGTTAACTGAAAGTGAATTCTTTTTGTAATAAACTCTTGTATTTTGGAAAACCATTGTTGTTATTTCACCTACATGTGTAGTAACTTGCTGTTCAGGAACGCCAAGAACTTATTCCTTCATCTATTGTTTAATTACCTCAGCCTTATCAGGCAGGTAATCATAAACACAAACTGAGACTGAACAATTTGGCTATTGATATTCCTGGAATCCAGGTGGTGCCATAAATTTTTACATAAAATTATTAATCTGATTAATAATTGCCCTAAGCAATTATTCATAATTATTCATAGCAAAAACCTACCTATCTGTGGCACAACACAGCCGAGTCCAGAGCTAAATAATGTAATGATCGATGTCTTCGGCACAATCAACTATTTTTAAACACGACCTGTCAAAGGATTTTTGTGATACTGTGTGAGGAAATGGGCTCCGACCAGACAACTGTTCTGTGTCGCAGCGAGTCCTTATGCCTGTCAGGTGGAAAAGTGCTGTCCAGGGTCTTTGAACTGTGAGATGATATCCAATTTAGTTTATTTCTATAGCGCTGATTTACAACAGATGTCCTCTCAAGGCACTTTACAAGAAAAGTCATTTCAATACAATCATACAAACATTCCAATAAATTAAAAGTTTTTGTTAGTTTCCTATTTAGGGAATCCCAGCAGATTGAATCGAGTCATTGACTGGCAGTTGCGCTCCGTTGATACAGACTCCAACCACAGCAATCCCTCATACTGAGCAAGCATGTAGCGACAGTGGAGAGAAAAATCGCCCCTTTAACAGGAAGAAACCTCCAGCAGAACCAGAACCAGAACCTGGCTCGGTACGAGCGGCCATCTTCCTTGACCGTCTTGGGGTTTGAGAAGACAAAACAGAGACACAGAAAGAACAGAAGATCTGATATAAGACTACATTTTACATAAAAGAAAGTAAAAAGTTGATAACAGGACATGGTGGATGTTCAGTTACTGGGAGCATCATCCCAGTCGATGCCCCCCGTCCAACAGGGCATTGCAGCCAAGCAGGATACCAGACCAGGTATATCTTCTATGGAGAGAAAAACACTGAGAGAAAACAAAGTTAACAATCAAAATAACAGCATATAATACTAACAACTGGAGAGTCAAGGCAAGGCAATTTTATTAGTATAGCACACTTTCAACAACAAGGTAATTCAAGGTACTTTACATGATTAAGAGATAAAGTAAAAATAGCAATATAGCATGAAACACACACAGAGCATATGACACGTCAAACATTACTCAAAAGCAGACATGCATGTAGGATAAAATAAAAACAGCAATAAAGCATGAAGCACATACAAAATATATGATACATTAGAAACATTACTTAAAGGCTGCTCTAAACAGATGGGTTTAGAAGAGAAAGTAGCAGAGTGTAGAAAATTGGTAAGTCTATCCTCCAGCAGTCTAAGCCTATAGCAGCATAACTACAGAGATAGGTCAGGATGACCTAAGCCACTCTAACTATAAGCTTTATCAAAAAGGAAAGTTTTAAACCTGGCCTTAAAAGTAAACAGAGTGTCTGCCTCACGGACTAAAGCTGGGAGCTGGTTCCAAATCTGCATCTTTTTGATGGAAGAGTGCAGCGATTGTGCTCAAAAATGTTACTGTAACAAGTTCTTTATTAAACTTGCATACAGTTATTTTTTTTCTCCTGAAACCAAAGTTCAATGAATCGATGCAGGGCACAAACACATGCCTCCCCCTGGCAGATAAAGTGACATAGGTGACTGTTTAGGTGAAAGTGGTGGTGGGGGAGGTGGGGTTTGCCCCTCCCCTTTTCACAAAGACCTGACTCTTGCTCACTGCTAGGGCCTTCACATACAGTGGCTTGCAAAAGTATTCGGCCCCTTGAACTTTTCCACATTTTGTCACATTACAGCCACAAACATGAACCAATTTTATTGGAATTCCAGGTGAAAGACCAAAACAAAGTGGTGTACATGTGAGAAGTGGAAGGAAAATCATACATGATTCCAAACATTTTTTACAAATGAATAACTGAAAAGTGGGGTGTGCGTAATTATTCAGCCCCCTTTGGTCTGAGTGCAGTCAGTTGCCCATAGACATTGTCTGATGAGTGCTAATGACTAAATAGAGGCACCTGTGTGTAATCTAATGTCAGTACAAATACAGCTGCCCTGTGACGGCCTCAGAGGTTGTCTAAGAGAATGTTGGGAGCAACAACACCATGAAGTCCAAAGAACACACCAGACAGGTCAGGGATAAAGTTATTGAGAAATTTAAAGCAGGCTTAGGCTACAAAAAGATTTCCCAAGCCTTGAACATCCCACGGAGCGCTGTTCAAGTGATCATTCAGAAATGGAAGGAGAATGGCACAACTGTGAACCTACCAAGACAAGGCCGTCCACCTAAACTCACAGGCCGAACAAGAAAGGCGCTGATCAGAAATGCAGCCAGGAGGCCAATGGTGACTCTGGATGAGCTGCAGAGATCTACAGCTCAGGTGGGGGAATCTGTCCATAGGACAACTATTAGTCGTGCACTGCACAAAGTTGTCCTTTATGGAAGAGTGGCAAGAAGAAAGCCATTGTTAAAAGAAAACCATAAGAAGTCCCGTTTGCAGTTTGCCACAAGCCATGTGGGGGACACAGCAAACATGTGGAAGAAGGTGCTCTGGTCAGATGAGACCAAAATGGAACTTTTTGGCCAAAATGCAAAACGCTATGTGTGGCGGAAAACTAACACTGCATATCACTCTGAACGCACCATCCCCACTGTCAAATATGGTGGTGGCAGCATCATGCTCTGGGGGTGCTTCTCTTCAGCAGGGACAGGGAAGCTGGTCAGAGTTGATGGGAAGATGGATGGAGCCAAATACAGGGCAATCTTGGAAGAAAACCTCTTGGAGTCTGCAAAAGACTTGAGACTGGGGCGGAGGTTCACCTTCCAGCAGGACAACGACCCTAAACATAAAGCCAGGGCAACAATGGAATGGTTTAAAACAAAACATATCCATGTGTTAGAATGGCCCAGTCAAAGTCCAGATCTAAATCCAATCCAGAATCTGTGGCAAGATCTGAAAACTGCTGTTCACAAACGCTGTCCATCTAATCTGACTGAGCTGGAGCTGTTTTGCAAAGAAGAATGAGCAAGAATTTCAGTCTCTAGATGTGCAAAGCTGGTAGAGACATACCCTAAAAGACTGGCAGCTGGAATTGCAGCAAAAGGTGGTTCTACAAAGTATTGACTCAGAGGGCTGAATAATTACGCACACCCCACTTTTCAGTTATTTATTTGTAAAAAATGTTTGGAATCATGTATGATTTTCGTTCCACTTCTCACATGTACACCACTTTGTTTTGGTCTTTCACCTGGAATTCCAATAAAATTGATTCATGCTTGTGGCTGTAATGTGACAAAATGTGGAAAAGTTCAAGGGGGCCGAATACAAATCTGGCACGTCTGGAATGAGGCGGAACACCTGCTCTGTTATACCCGGTCAAAGTAAGCTGCTTTTCAAGGATAAACAACTTCTCCTTACACAGAAATGAGAAATGTGTGGAAGTGTGCTGTGTAGACTTATGGACATATGACTTCGTCACCTGGAAAGGCTTTGTTGAGATAGTGCAACACTTTGTTAATGTCGCCGCTAAATATGGCAAATTTGATGTAAAAGATGTTTCACCTCATCCAACCACTGTATCCAGACATGTTGAGGGGCGAGCAAAAGCACTGCAGGCATCAGTGACAGCGGCGATAAAGCCCATCATTGAAACATATTGATGTGCCATCACAACAGATATATGGACGGAGGATTACCATAAAACTTCATTCATATCCAGCACCATCCATTATACAAACAACGACTTCAACCTAGTTTCCAGGGTGTTATTCGCGGCACCCTTCGAGAGGGGTGTATCAAAAACAGGGGAGAACATCAGGAGCCTTCTATTCCAGAAACTCAGTGAATTTGGAATAGATGCGTCACTTCTGTCCTGCCGTGTTGTGTTTGTCACGGACCGTGGAGCCAACATAGTTGCTGCCCTGCGTGGATACACAAGGCTGAACTGCAACGCGCACATCCTGAACGTCACCCTGTCAAGTGCATTTGCACCAGGCGTGTTGGCTGAAACTGCTGAGCTGTCTGAACTGTTGATCAATGCAAAAAAACTGGTGAAATATTTCAAACATTCAGGTCTGCAAAACAACTTGAAGAAATCCCTCAAGCAGTCAATCAAGACCCGATGGAATTCAAATTATGATATGCTGGATTCCATACTTCAGCAGCATGAAGAAATCTCCACATTACTGCTGAGCAATAACCAGTATGAAAGGATTGTGCAGATCAATGCAAACACTTTGAAAACAGTAGTTGTGTTCCTTAAGTTATTCAAGGATGCTACTAATGACATAGAGTCTGCTAAACCTTAGATCCTACTCTCTTCATTATTTACATTATCTTGGTGTTGGTCTTGAAGACACAGCTCTTCATCACCAAAAATTATCACAAAACAAGGTCAGTCCATTTATTTTATAACCCCCTATAAATACTTGGGCATACAAATTGATGATAATTTGAGCTTCAAGGGGCGCATTGAAAGCCTGCTGAAAAAGCTTAAGCTGAAACTAGGTTTCGTTTATCATAATAAATCATGTTTCTCATATTATGCCAGAAAACGGTTGCCGTCTGCCACTTTGAGCATTTTATACTATGGAGATATTGTCTGTATGAATGCCTCTGTGCTCTCAGCTCTTTTGAATTTGGATTGCTTTACTAATTTACAACTTCAGCTCCCAATATTACGTGTACTGATTTGGTCACTAACATATGAAAGAAATTACATGGATTGTCTCCTCTCTGTGGCTCCTGTTAGTAGGTGGGGTATATATTAGATGGAACATGAACATTTTCCATCTGTCATCTGTACCCTTCAATCTTATGCAGGATTACAGGGGGCGGGGATGGTACCTAATTTTCAGTAGTCACGGGGCGAGAGGCAGGGTACATCCTGGACAGGTCTCCAGTCCATCGCAGGGCAACACAGGGACATACAGGACAAACAAACATACACGCACACACTCACACCTAAGGACAATTTGCAGGGACCAATTTACCTTACATGAACATGTTTTGGACTGTGGGAGGAAGCCAGAGTACCCGGAGAGAACCCACGCATGCACAGGGAGAACATGCAAACTCCATGCAGAAAAACTCCAGGCTGAGATTTGAACCCAGGCCTTCCTGCTGCAAGGCAACAGTGCTACCAACTGCACCACTGTGCTGCCCGATAACATAACATTTTCTTGTAAAGTGTCTTGAGATGACATCTGTTGTGAATCGGCACTATATAAATAGACCGAATAGAATCAAATCATAACATGAACATTTATTAATGATGTGTTAAAACCACGGAAAATTTACAGTGGCATGATTTGAGCAAGCTAACAGGGGTTAAATTGTGATGGACAGACAGCTGGGTCAGAGCATTTCCAGAACTGCAGTTGTGTTCCAGGTCTGCACGGGTCAGTATCTACTAAATGTGGTCCAACAGGGTAATGAGGTCCTAAACTCTTTGGTAAATGTGAGGAGCAAAGGCTGCCTTATGTGATCTGATCAAACAGACGAGCTAATGTGCCCTGAATTAGTCAAGAAGTTAATTCTGGTTCTGAGAGAGGTAACAGAATACAAAGAGCATCACAGTATGTTGTGCAGTGAGCCAAAAGTTGACCAAAGTGCTAAATAATAAAAAATAAAAATACAGTTAGCAATAAGAAAACAAGACAACAAGAGTAAAGAGACTCAATAAAAAAAATAAAAGAAGCCGCACAAGCAACAAAACAAATAGGAACAATAAATATAAAGTTTGAATTATCTGATTGCTTCTTGTAGCAAGATTGGAATAAAAGCAAATAAAAACTAAGTTAAAGCAGAACATATTAAGTTTGAGCACTCTTAGATATTTAAAGCCTGACAGAAAAGTTGCATTTTAAGTCTACTTTTAAAAAGCATCATCCATGCAAAATATTATAAATCATATTTTCATTCAGATTCTCTGTAGTTATGCTGCTTTAGGCTTAGACCGTTGAAGGACAGACTGATCACTTTTCTTCACTCTGCTACTTTTCTCTACTACTACTCTCCAGTTTTATTTTTTGCTGTTATTTCGACTGTTAACTTTGGTTTTTCTCAGTGTTTTTCTCTCCATAGAAGATATACCTGGTCTGGTATCCTGCTTGGCTGCAATGCCCTGTTGGACGGGGGGCATCGACTGGGATGATGCTCCCAGTAACTGAACATCCTCCGTGTCCTGTTATCACCTTTTTACTTTAATATAGAAAGTACTTTTACATCAGTTCCCTTTGTTCGGTCTGTGTTTCTGCTCTCTCCTCTCAAACCCCCAGTGTCATGTTTGGGTATTAAGAGGACCCAAATGCAGCAAGTAAAATGAGAATAATTTAATTGCAACAAAAACAAGGAACAAGAACTTACAAAACTCAGAAGGACAAAAAAATGCAGCGACAGGAAAAACAAGAACCAGACAGGGAAGATTGACGACGAACCAGCGAGTAGGGACTGTTAGAGGAAGGCTTAAGTGTACCGAGGAGGCGTTAGAGTGGCAGGGAGAAGAGCTAAGGGCTAATTAGGAGAAGCAGTAGCAGGTGAGAGGGAGAGAGCAGGTGGAAACAATCAGTAGCTGGAACAGAATGCAGAATGGCTAGAGATGCAAAGGAAGGCCAAGAGCAAAACATAAGGATTAGACAGAGGAATATACTAACCTAAGAGAAACTGGAGAGCACATGGAACTAAGGAAATAAGCCTACAAGGAAGAATTCTTTAAAGAGGACTAAATAGAAAGAGAAATTAAACAGAACAGAAGTGACTGGGACTAATAATTAATAAGTAAAAGTAGGAACCTAAGAAAATAAATAAGGGATGAACACAAATATGAGAAACCAAACATAAGAGCACCTGTGGGTGAGGAAACGTAGTGGAAGGAAAAAATCAAGTAACACAACAAAACACCATGAAATAGACTAAAAGAATAATGTAAACTGAATAAGAGATTGAATTAATCCAAACTCAAAGACCAAACACCCAAGGAACAAGAATAAGAAGGAACTCTGCTGGGATTTCTTAAACAGAAAAATTTTAAACTGACTGGAATGCATCAACGGAGCGCAACCTCAAGTCAATGACTCGATTCAATCTGCTTGGATTCCTTAAATAGGAAACTAACTAAAACTTTGAATTTATTGGAATGTTTGTATGATTGATTGAAATGGCTTTTCTTGTAAATTGCCTAAAGATGACATCTGTTGTGAATCAGCACTATTAAATAAACTGAATTGAATTGAATAGATTCAGATCCCATTAAAACAGAATGAATACTTACGTTAAATGATTTGAAACCAAAACAAAATATGTTGCACCATAAGCAGATTTGAAACGTTTGACCAAATTCATACATGTCAAAGGCAATAATAGCAAATTCTGAGAAAGTGTATGTGATTTTGAATACATTAATAAATAAATCTCTGAAATATTCTCTCGTTACTGTAGCATTAAGCAAATGGAAAACATTTTGATGATTCTAACTGACCTAAAACAAGAGCAGTTTAGTCTGATTTAACTTCAGACAGTGAGAAAAAAGTTCTCTTTTTAGTTGATGTATGTAAATTCTTAGTTTCAACTGTAGTATTGTCTCAGATTTTACATCGGCAATTTTTCATCACACATAAAGTTAGCCAGTTAGTCAAGTTCATGTCTTTGAAAGCACCATAACTGCACTGTATCCTGGATAATCTCCATCCATTCTCTTTTACACTATATCTAACATGGCTTTAGAATGTAGGCTGCTTCATTATCTATTAAAAAGAAAACCAAATAAAGAACAGCTACAAAGATGCACTACTTAATTCAAACCATCTGCTCTGCTGAATCTCTAGTGAAAAGCTATTGGCAGACATGTTTAATAGTTAACAACTGGCTTCATATTTCTGTTAAACCTGACAGAAGTTTTGCCAGAGACATTGGGAGACACATCTGCATTTTAAAGATAGTGGCAAGCAGAGATTAAACAATACCAACAATTTTGTATGCAAAGATTATGGTGTGCTTAAATAATATTCCAAACCTGGATGTGAAAGTAAAATCACTCTGGTGAACATTGCATTGAGTCAACAAAGGGGTACATACATGTGTTTGTACTCCCCCATTTTTTGAAAAATGTAATCCATACATGTATTCCTGTACATTCTCAAAGTCTCTTAATTCTAATTCTAAAAAGTTATTATTAAAAATTTAAAAAATTGAGTCCTTCTTGGTTTAGTCTAAGTCCCTACAGGAAAGTTTCACCATGATGTCTTGAGTCGTACAGTGCCTAGCAGTGGAGAGGAAAAATAAACTAAACAGCCTCAGTTATCTTAGTTAGCCTCAGTGGTATATCAGTTCAGCGTCTCACTCACTCACCATAAATGTTAAAAAATAGAGCAGAAAACTTTTCAAGTCAGTGCAGATGTACAGTCATGGCCAAATGTTTTGAGAAAAACAAGAATATTGGTTTTAACAAAGTGTGCTGCTTTAGTGTATTTAAATAGTTTTGTCAGTTGTTTCCATTATATATTGGAAGCATAATTACAGGCACTTTGTAAGTTTCAATGGCTTTTGTTTACAATTAGATTAAGTTTATGCAAAGAGTCATTGTGTGCAGTTTTTTTTTCCAAGACCTGTGCAATACGCTGTGGCATCCTGATCCTATAGCTAAATCATCTTTAGGAGACGGTCCTGGCCGAACTTTCTTGTGCGCCCTGAAGCCTTCTTAGTAGCAACAATATTCTTTCCTGTTAAGCCCTTTTTCATGCAGCGCCATGATGGCTACACGTGTTTCCTTGCAGGTGACCAAGGTTAACTGGAAGTACAATGATTAGAAGCATCACCCTACTTTTAACTTATCCAGTCTGCTATTCTAACTCAGTCAGCATAACATAATGATGTCCAGCCTTGTGCTCGTCAACATTCTCACCTGTTTTAATAAGAAGATTAGTGAAATGATCTGAGCAGATGCTTTTGTGGCAGTGATGAAATGCAGTGGAAATGTGTTTTTTTTATTAAATGTAGTTTTTATCGGCTAAGGACGATATGTGATCGCTTTTCATTACATTCTGGAGTTTATGCACATTGCCATTATAAACCAAACCATTATTTGTGTCATTCCAAAAACTTTTGGACATGACTGAAGACTGCAGACGACTTAGGAGAGCGAACAATCTACACTAGATTTGCTAGCCCGAGAAATTAGAACTTTATTCCAGGGACTGTTTTCAAACTAAATCCAGCAGTAAACTTTTTAAGAAGACTTAATCCGCATATTACCAAAACAGCAAAAAATTAAATAGATAAAAAATTAGAGAGGTTTGATATCTTGAAAACAACAAGATGGATGTTTGAGACTGCTACGCCATCAGTCCTTTGTGTCTTCGTTGTTGTCAGGGGTATTTTAGTCATTGTGTATGTATGACTGTCCTTATTTTAGTATTTTACTTATCCCTATTTATGTATGTTTTATTATATTAGAACAAGACCAACAGTGCTGCTACTGACAATTTTGTTGTAAGGTTTTTTCTACAATGACAGTAAACTTATTACTCTTATTTCATTGGGCCAGACTGGTGGTCTATATTAAGGGTTGCATGTCGGGTGCTTGGTGGCTAACAATGTGGTGGCCATCTAAAGTGTAGTGGGGAGGGGTAGAGGGTTGTTGTGTGAAATGTTCCAAATTTGCCCCTCAGTTTTGCAACATAAACTCCATCATATACAGCAACCACAGTTCATATGGTCCCACTCCATACCCATGTTTGCATGTGTGGCCTCAACCTTAACCGCTATGCACAGATATGCAACAAGGGAAATAAAAAATTACTGGCTTTTTCATTTCTTCAAATTTAAGAATCTGGGCCCCGAATTAAAGCTGTAATACTGAGCATAAAAGCTCATGTTGAACAAGAGCAGTAGAAAAGCTACTTGGAAGATATTAAATAATGTAATAAAAAAAGTAATAACGGGTACCCAAAATATTTTGTCAGAGAATCTTAAAATATCTGACGAGAAAAACATATCAAATGAATTCTGTAAATATTTTACAGGCATAGACTAGATAGCAAAAAAGAAAATTCCAAAAACAACATGTAGTACTGAAACTACACTAACAGATAATGTAAATAGTATTTTTCTCTTTCATGTGGAAGGAGATAAAATATGGAAAATTTAAAAAAAAATAAAAAAATTTTAAAAAAAAGAGCCCAACTGACTGAAGGCTTAGACATGAGGATTGTAAAAAAAAAAAACTATTATTGAATCTGTTATTGAACGATTCACATATATGTGCAATTTGTCTGTTAAAACAGGAACATTTACTGAAAAAATCAAAACAGCCAAAATTATACATATTTAAAAAAATGGGGGCAAACACAAATTCAAAAATATTAGAAAAAGTATTTGCAACAAGACTGGATAACTTCATGCGGAAAAAAATAATAATAATCAATATGGTTTTTAAAAAAACACTCAACAGCAATGGCAAAAATGGAATTAACCAAAAAGATACCAAGAGAAATCGATAACAATAACTACTTCATAAGTGTAGTTCAGTTTGAATATGTATGCTCAAAGAGGCTTGTATTGAAAGACTTGGAAGTGAAGCTAAGTTAGTTTTAAACTAATTGTGATTATTTTAAGACTAATTGGCACCTTATGGTTTATGGTCTTATCGGTCACTGCAGTGATGGATCTAATTTCTTATTTTGACATACTAAGACGGTTTCAAAAACAGCTTATTCGATTAGTTTTTGGTGTTTAAACTATCTATTTTAAAGTCGATGTGTATTTTGAATACCGTAGATAACAACCTATCATGTTTGTGTAAAGGAGGACCCAAATGCAGCAGTTCAGGATGAAGGAAAAATAAAATGTTTAATAGGCAAAGTCCAACAACTTACAAGCAACCTGAGCATAAAGAAACGAGGAGAAAGACGGGGCATAACGATGGAGGATCCAGCAGAGAACAAAGGAGACGGGAGAGGATAAATAAGGGGTCATTCTATTTAGCTTAGCACCAAAGAACAAAGGAATAACTCCAGTAGAACGGATTAACTCATGTTGCATGATTTAAAACGACTCGATCAATAAACTTTGAAAAACACTGTTTATACCCAAATTGTTGAAGAATGCAATCTCACCAACACAACAAAAAACACAATGAAATAGACAATTAAAAAACAAACCTTAATCTGTTTATCCTAACCTAATTTATCTCTGCCCAGACACAACCTTACTTGAACAATTATTAGATCTCCATTGAAGGGTGGCTCCATTGTCTGGAAAGATTGGTGATAAACCAGAGAAACCAGCTGTTAGCTGGACAGTTAGCAGCAACTGCATGGAGCGCAGCCAGCAGTCAGTCCTCGTGAGTGCGTGGTTAGCGAGCCAACGTTAGCGTCGTCGTCTTCTCAGCTCAGCAACTTTCAGCTCCTATGTTGTCCCATGGACCGTCTTTTTTCAAGGCAGGTTTCGGCTGGGCAGCTTTGGCCTGTGAGTCGAGCTCTAGGCTCAATGGAGCTCTTGGCTCGACTCTTGGCTCGACTCACAGGGCGTAGGTGATAGAGAGGCTCCCTCCCCTTGCCACCAAATGATGAAAGTTTATAGCATGCACCTAACTCGATATAAGCCGGTGGACCCACGGGTAAAAGAGGAAGAGCGGAGCAGAGCTTTGTGCTTAAATAGGGGCGATGGTGTCCCATAAAGTCTCCCTGTTCCTGTTGAAACTGAAATGCATTGTGGGATTATTTGTCTTTACGGCCGGAGGTCTGTGTCTGTGGTCCAGTAACCATGGCTGTTTGGAAAAGTTACATAAAGTAAAATTCTGTCTAAATCACTCAGCATTGCTCACAATAAACAATAAAATGATAATGCCATACCTAACTTTTGTAGAAATTTGGGGGCAAACGTGTAAACATAACTACAGCCAATATTCATTTTACAAAAAAGGGCTTTGAGAATAGTAAATAACAAAAGATATAGAGATCCATCAAATTTCTTTTTTTCAAGTGCAAGCCTTAAAATTTTATGATATTGTAGATTACAATATTCTTCAGGTTTTGTATAGGGCTAAAAATAAAATATTACAGCAAACATCCAAGAAAATAAAAAAAGAGTGTACAATCCAAAAGGAACAGCTCTCTTTAATAAACCCAGATTCAGAACCAAAGTCATGGAACAGATAAAAGCATCGTGGCATTCAAGAAAAAAAAAACTACAATATTAAATAAGTATAAAAGTTACAGTTGAAGAGAAATCGATTTAACTGATTTGATGGTTTGTGTTTTTAAAATATGAAAACACAGTACATAAATCATGTAATGTAAAGATTTGTAAATACTGTAAATATGGACAATAATATTGTGCAATTTGTTGGAACAACTTTTTTGTATTTGTAAAGATTATTTAAAAACAAGATAGAAGTAGTGTGTTTGTAAAAGTGGCAGATAAAAAAGGGACAGATATAAGATGACTCTTCTTTCTGCTCCTTTTCATTCAAGCTGCATTGATTTGATAGTTTTGTTATTTATTGATTTTATTTTACTTTTGAATGAAATAAATGTGGTTAATGTTGTTTTGGCTGCACTAAAGTGCAGTTCAATGTTTTTTGTGGTGTCATTTTTACATAGAATTCCCAATGAGTTGAGTAATATTTGCAAATACTGAAAGTTACTGAGTTTTTTTTTAATCTAAGTTATCTGAGTAGAATATGTTACACTGGGAAAAGAGCCATTGTGGACAAGAAAAATCTTTTGTTTGGATTTGAAAGTACAAACAAATGGAAGGGGGCATTTTAGTTGCATGTTGAGGCTATGGCCTTTACTGAACGAACTGGATCTCCCACCATCCTTCCACTAAACGAACTGCATCTCCCAGCACCCATTGCACTGCCCTCGACCCATTCTCATTGGTCTGTGGCCAGTGATGACATCACAGAGTTAGTAAAAGCAGCGCGAATATTGAAATCTTGGTCTTTTGGTCCCGGTACCGTAAGGAGACGCTTTAATCCACTGCTAGCCTTTTCCCCTTTTTCCGTTCAAACCTGCTGGACCAGGAAGAACTTCCCTTTTAAACTTCGAAGTGAATCGGCCGAGCAAACAGACTTTCCTGTACCAGGTAGTCCGCTGGCCATCTGAGCTCTATGGAAATCGGCCCTGAGTCCCTCAGCACCTAAAGGTGGACGTCCGCTTTTTCTGACCTCAGTTTTGCGAAAACCGCTCCTTTAAACTGGACACTTTCTATGTTCTTCATCGTGGACTGTGGAGAGCTGCCCCCACCAAGTAGGATTAAACTGATTTATATCTCTCGGTCTGGGTAGAGGAGAGGTCTTGACTGTTAATATCCGTTTTCTGTTGGTTAAAATAAGTCTGTCAACTTGTTAACCACTGTTATTCTTGGTCGTCTGTCACTGTACACCGACCCTGAATGTGCATGCTTTTTGTGTTTTATTATTTGACTTTGGTTGCAACCAGAAGCAGTATATTATATTGTATTATTTCGTTGTTTGTTTATTGTCCGCTGCGGTCAGCGCGTGTCTGTTTAGACAGGTTGCGTGGACTCAGTAGATCTCCTTTCTCCGTCGCCCCCGTTTCCTTTGTCCAAGCCACCATTGCTAATGAAACTAGCCTTTGTTGAATCGCCACGCGCTCTTCCTTTGTGAACCGATCGCGCCAATTGATAAGGCTTGAGTTATTTATCGCATTGAGGGGGTGAGCTGAACCCCCCCTCATTCGCTCGCTGTCTCCCACACACACACACACAGCCGCACACACGCGCCCCCTTCCCTCGATGTTAACTTTGTTCTATATTTTTGCATGCGTTAGAATAGATGCAAATTATGAATGAAATGTAATCTGTAAGGTTGACCTATTTCATTAATAAATTCCCTTAAGTAAAGAGAAGTTTCCTGTGCTATTTCAGTGTGCTGTGAAGTTTGTTTTAACCCCGCGGACGAACTCTGCGCCTTTTCAGAGAGACTGACAGTCTGGTTTAATTAAAATTATCTCATTTATGAGATTGGTGCCCCGAAATCTTTAATAAACAGGTTAAACTCGAACGTCATCAATAATTATATTAATATTAAATTATTGATTATAATTATTGATGCTCAGAAAACCAGACAACAACTTTTTATTATTAGTAGTTACAACATGCATAACAATATATATATATATATGTATAGTCGCTCCCCCCCCCCCATTAAGCATAATGAATACACAACATTACAACATTCTGTCTACTGTATTCAATCACCAGGATCCAATAAAATTCCAGCCTCTGAACCTGGCTAAACTATTCGTGTGGCCCTAATATTTCATGGGATAAGTAGCATAATTAATAATGTCATTATTGTTATAATTGATGAAAAACTTGCTGGCTCCCAGAACCATTAAATTGTGTGAGTAAATGATTGGCACCAAATGATGAAATAATGATCATCTGTGGACTTCTCGGTGGTGCGCTTTTTTAGCCCTGTTGCCTTTCCACCAAGAAGGTCCTGGATTTAACTCCCAGTGTGGGGTCTATCTGCATGGAGTTTGCATGTTCTCCTTGTGCTTGCATGGGTTACCTCCAGTGTTGAGACCCCGCCCATGAAGCATTGAACTGCATACAGAGAACAAAGAGACTGGTATAACAACTGCTAATCCCAGAATGCACTTCATTAACCCCCTTTCAGTTTCTATGAGGAAGAGGAGTTTCATTGTTTGAATAGCCTACATAACATCATGTTTTAATAAAAACTCAACCTTACTCCATAGCCTTCACAGGCTCCACTGGAGAGACACATGCACGTGAGACCCCATCTTCGCTGGCAGAGAAGGTAGGTTTTGCATCTCCAGTGAAACTGGATCCAAAGTAAATATTTTAGTCTATCGTCTCGGTAATCAGTGATTGTATTCTGCCTGAGGAATAAAGCTTTGACCCTGGCTTATTTGAAATTCTGCAGAAGGAATCGAAATAGTTCTATGATGACTCTGCCATAGTTGGCCTCATCACAGGTGAGGACGACTCAGAGTACAGACGGTGGACACAGGACTTTGTAGACGGGTGCCAGCGGAACCACCTCCTGATCAATGCAGGGAAAACAAAGAGCTGGGGGTGGATTTCTGCACCGCAGACCACCACACTGACACCACTGAACATCCAGGGAGTGGGCATCGAGACAGTGGACTCTTATAAGTCCTCGGGTGGTAATCTGAACAATAAACTGCAACTGCAGCTACTTTATTCCTTTAACTGCCTCCGTCGCCACTGTCCTTCCCCAAACCCAGGATGCTTCCCCCACAGCTAGCCGATCAGCCATTGCAACTGTTTTCCCCCATGGTCCCTCTGATTATGCCCTCACACCTAACCCTGTTCTTAAGAATGACTAAAGTAAGGGGTGTGTCTGAGCAGAGATAAATTAGCTGAGGATAAAACAATCTAAACACTGTTCTTTATTATGTATTTCACAGTGTTTTTGTATTATTGATGATTAAAACTGTTCCAGGATAGGTAGGCTGGAGCTGAGACCATCAGTGATTCAAACGTTATTTCAAAAAGTGGTTTAAGCACTGATAGTGACATGAGCTTGTTCCATTCTATTGCCATTTTCCATTCCTCTTATTTCACTAAACTACATAAAATAGTTCTAAGAGCGTACTTTAAGGTTGTCTGGTATCCTGTCTGGAAATGCGGGCGCTATAACACTGTAGGGAAGAGAGAGCTGAGCTGAGCTGAAAGGCGAAGCCCTCGATTTACCTGTCATCTATGGTCACAAGCTCTGGGCAATGACTGAAATAACGAGATCGCGGCTCTAAGTGGCTGAAATGAGTTTTCTCTGCAGGGTGTCTGGGCTCTCCCTTAGAGAAAGGCTCAGAGTAGAGCTGCTGCTCCTCCATATCGAAAGGAGCCAGTTGAGATAGCTTGGGCATCTGATTAAGACGCATCCTGGACGCTGGCCTGGAGAGGTGTTCCGGACATGTCACACCGGGAGGAGACCCAGAGGACGACCGAGGGCACGCTGTTGGGACTATGGTTCTCGGCTGCCCTGGGAACGCCTTAGGATTCCCCTTAAGGAGCTGTCCCAAGTGGCTGTGGAGTGGGAAGTCTGTTTCTCTCTGCTTGGGCTACTGACCCCAGGTTAAGCAGAAGATAATGGATGGGCAGAAGGAAGTTCTATATTTTTTGTCATCCATCCATCCATCCATTGTCTTCTTGGGTTGAGCACCACTGTGTCAACAATGTACACATGGAACATGGCCCACCTGGGGCTCAATGTCCCCAGCCTCCATTCAATCTCTGCTTAAATGTCTGCCAAAAACGAGTGTTGAGGCTCCTTCTGACAGGAGACTTCACCAGACATTTCCAGCAGACCTTCACAGACCTTCTGCCAGGTCTGATCGGCATCCTCCCCCACCATCGGAGCAAACTCACCACCAGGTAGTGGTCAGTGGACAGCTCCACCCTCCTCTTCACCAAAGTGTGCAAAATATTCAGCTGCAAAAAAGATGAATCAACAACAAAGTCGATCGTCAAGCTACAGCTTAAGATATCCTGGTTCCAAGAGCACATATGAGATGCATTGCGACTATCTGAAATTCAGAGTGATTTTACCAGATGTTACCAGTATGCGCTTGTCTCCAACTCACCAAGCCGTCTTCGGGGCCATTTCAGGGACCAACTGAGAACAAAAGGGTAAGGGTATGTATTCGTAAATGGCCTGGTAGAGTTGCTGGGCAGGAGCTGTGCTTAACTCATGCTGATTGGTTGCAATTCAGAAGGAAATGAGCAGACGTCGCCAAACAACCGGCTTTGTTAAAGTATGAAGAGTTGCTGGCAAAGCAGTTTATAACAACATAACAAACAGAAACACAACAACCATCCATGCTTCTTCCATTCAATCTCTTGTTATTCTCTGCTGGTGTGGGTGTCTTTTAGTGCTTATCAGTAAAGCTTAGAAAATTCCTTAAAGGGCCAATTTTGTATGGCGACACAATGCCTGAGAGGAGCAAGCCAACAGATTTACCCCGATGGATGAAAGTCAGGTAAAATTACCCTGAGATTTCGATAGTGGAAACGCGCATATGGACACTATTATGCTTGAATATAGTATTTGTTCATCCATAATGACCACAGAAATCCAATAACAAAACACAGCTCAAATTCAGATCGGAAGGCCAATTCCTCCCATCCACACCTCTCCCAGTCTTACTATCATTTTCCACGTAAGCATTGAAGTCCCCCAACAGAAAAAGGAGTGCTCCCCAGCACCCCCTCCAAGGCCTCCAAAAAGGGTGGGTAATCTGATCTGGTATTTGGCACATTTGCACAAACAACAGTTAGGACCTGTTCCCCCACCTGTATGCAGAGGGAGGCTACCTTCTCGTTCACCATGGTAAATCACAACTTACAGGCACCAAGGTGGGGGGCAACCAAGGGGCAAACTTCGCCGCTCAGAATTGAGGCCATCCCGGAAGTAAAAAAAATTGCAGTTCACCCCTCATCCGCTGGGGGCTGGCTCCAGAAAGGAGCAATTTCCCATTGACTCCCATGTTAAAAAGGCCAACTTCACAGCAGAAATAAACATGTTTACAGCCTGGTTCAAAAAACCATTTTAGGTTTATTAGGTCAGGTTTATCGTCATGACAACTCTGAGGGGGGTGAATTTTTTTCTAACTCATCTGTTTGGACATAATTTAATCTTGAAATTATGAATAATTAGGGGCGTGTCCTTTTGATTGACAGGTCTCAGATGAGCCGTCAGCACTAGCGCTGGTGGCTAACAGTACCTAACGGTGGCTAACGGTGGCTAGCAGCTTGCCGCCATAGACTGCTTACCTCCCCTGCTTGCTCCGGGGAAGGCCTTCAGCCTGGGACTCATGTTAAGACTTTGGCCATTTCCTTTCGCTGAACTTGAGCATCAGTTGTATCCGCAAACTTTATTAGTGTTTAGATATAAATCGTGCACTTATTGAACAAAGATGTCTTGCTGTGGTACTGATTGCACTAACAGACCGTCTAAGAAGTCTCTGCTCCATTTTTTTCGGTAAGTAAAAGATTATTTCTGTACATTATTTTCTAGATGAAGCTCCTGCTAACTGAACTCCTGACAAAGTAGCTAGTTAATCACGCTGGGAAATGTTGTCCATTTAAGATAAGGCTGCTTGGTCGAACATGGGTTGAAATTATCACATTTCTTATTTACTTTACATGTTTATTTATTCAAACTTTACATAGTTTTAGTAAAAGCTAAGGGCAAACAGGGCTTCATGATTTTACATGACAAAATTATTGAGTTGTGCTGATTTCACCGTCCAAATAATGTATTGATCGCTT
This sequence comes from Valencia hispanica, assembly GCA_963556495.2. Taxonomy (NCBI): domain Eukaryota; kingdom Metazoa; phylum Chordata; class Actinopteri; order Cyprinodontiformes; family Valenciidae; genus Valencia; species Valencia hispanica. The sequence goes on from OY747702.1 coordinate 4,500,715, forward strand.
CGCGGTCAAGACACACACACACATATATAGGCCTATATAAACTCAGCGAAAAAAGAAACGTCCTCTGACTTTCAACTGTTTTTACTTTCAGTAAACTTAATGTGTGTAAATATTTGTATGAACACTAAAAGAGTCAACACCATAAGACATAAACTAAAAATGTTTCACAGACATGTGACTAACAGAAATAGAATAATGTGTCCTTGAATGAAGGGAGGCTCAAAATCAAAAGTACCGGTCAGTATCTGGTGTGGCCACCAGCTGCTTGAAGTACTGCAGTGCATCTCCTCCTCATGGACTGGACCAGATTTGTCAGTTCTTGGTGTGAGATGTTACCCCACTCTTCCACCAAGGCACTTGCAAGTTCCTGGACATTTCTGGGGGGAATGGCCCTAGCCTTCACCCTGCGATCCAACAGGTCCCAGACGTGCTCAATGGGATTGAGATCCGGGCTCATTCCTTTGACGATAAACACGAATCCGTCCATCACCCCTGGTGAGACAAAATCGTGACTCATCAGTGAAGAGCACTTTTTGCCACTCCTGTCTGGTCCAGCGAAGGTGGGTTTGTGCCCATTGTTGCTGGTGATGTCTGGTAAGGACCTGCCTTACAACAGGCCTACAAGCCCTCAGTCCAGCCTCTCTCAGCCTATTGCGGACAGTCTGAGCTCTGATGGAGGGATTGTGTGTTCCTGGTGTGACTCGGGCAGTTGTTGTGGCCATCCTGTACCTGTCACGCAGGTGTGATATTCGGATGTACCGATCCTGTGCAGGTGTTGTTACATGTGGTCTTCCACTGCGAGGATGATCAGCTGTCCTTCCTGTCTCCCTGTAGCGCTGTCTTAGGCGTCTCACAGTGCGGACATTAGCCACATCAGCAGTCCTCATGCCTCCCCGCAGCATGCCTAATGCACGTTCAGGTAGATGAGCAGGGACCCTGGGCATCTTTTTTCACAGTTGGTAGACAAGTCTCTTTAGTGTCCTGCGTTTTTAGAACTGTGACCTTAAATGCCCACTTTCTTTAAGCTGTTAAAGTCTTAATGACCATTCCACAGGTGCATGTTAATTAATTGATTGTGGTTAATTGAACATGCATGGAAAACATTGTTTAAACCCTTTACAATGAAGATCTGTAAAGTTATTTGGATTTTTACAACATTATTGTTGAAATACACAGTCCTGAAAAAGGGATGTTTCTTTTTTTGCTGAGTTTATATATATATATATATATATATATATATATATATATATATATATATATATATATATATATATATATAAAATGTGTGTGTACCAGCACGTTATTTTGACGGTTTTAACATGTAAAGTAGACAAGAAATGTGATCATTTCAACCCGTCGACCAGGCAGCCTTATCTTAGAGGCCCATTTGTTTTGTTTTTTAAATCATTTTTTTCCCCAACTAACTCCAGATATATTTAATATTTTGTTGTCAGAGATTTTTTACTTTTTAAAAATTAATAAGAGTTGTCAGTTAACGCATTAACCATTTCTGATATGCTGTCATATGGGATTCACCTTCATTGTTGTACTTTTATACATACACCCATAAGTGTTATGTCTGTGTGTTCATTTGTTTACAGCACGTTTGTCTTGTTGTGGTGAGTGGGTTTCCAACTAAGACGGGCAATGTTGAAATTTTAAGTTCTTAATATACATTGTTTTTTTTTCTTACACCGAGGTTTCCTGCAAAGATTTCCTGAGCCTCTAAAAGTTCTCTCAGTCTGGGTCATTAAGAAACAGTTTTTTTGTTTACTGTTACACCTCTAGTACCAACACATTATCACACAACACAATATATTTAAGTCCTGATGAAGACGTGTCAGCTCTCCTTTCCCTGTGCTGCCAGCTCTATGGTTACATGAATCAAAATCTAGCGCTCATGTGTAGTCTGCAAGAGATCTGCACTTTGAAAGGAATAATTCATCTTCACTCTCATTATTTGGATTTATATCAAATTTTTATGTCATCTTGTCTTTTTGTCTCAAAAAAATTGTCAACTGTTGCTTATTGTGCAAATGTATTTCACAGCAACAGCCTCCAATAAATATTTCCAGACATGAACTGCTGTGTTCATTCTGTGTCCAAATAAAAGAGCAATGTCCTAAATACATGAACAGAGCTTTCAGTTCGGTGAGTTGTTTATCATTAGGTAATGGTAAATGAAAAGTTAGTCTTTGATTATCCCCTCACTTATTTGGGGAGTATAAGTATAAGATAAACCAACAACATCCTAATATTTGGGAACTGTAGTGCAGATAAACATTAGTTCCTTATTAGGTGATGATGCAACAGTAGTTTGTCCTGCTGGAAGAAAGTGATCAATACTACACAGTGTGGAAGCTCAACAACTAGTAGATTTCATAAACAAGCAACACGAGATCGAAGCAAAAAACAAGCAGGAGGTGGAAAATCTTAAAACAGAAAACCTGGTTAGAACAGTGACTGAAGAAAATCTCAGGATAATACAATTTACTGATTCAGGTAGAGAAAATGTAAGCAATTGTTTGAGCAGCTCAAACATTCAACTAGGGCTGCATTTTTGCACTGGGACTGATGGAATGAGTCCATTGCTTTTTGTTTTGAGGCTGCCAGGGTCACATTGGCCCTCATTTGGGAGTCTGGAACCCTGCAAGGATAAGTGGGTATAGACAAAGGACGGGGGATGGAAATTGTTCTACCTATTGTTTTTTTTGTTTTTTATCAGGACACTTATTTAACACAGACATAGAGAGAGAGAATCATGAATTTTTTTGTTATGGCTTTTTTTAGGTGGTGCCTCTCCTGTGGTCTTTGGGCAAAAGGCGATGTACACCCTGGGCAGGTTGCAGGAGAATGCTAAAGTTGCTAGTAGATTGACTTCTTTCAGTAATCGGATGTCTGAGGTGGCTGTTGTTACCCAGAACAACACTGTTTATTTCTGCCTGTTCTCTCAGGGATGTGATAGAAACCTACCTATTTGTTTACCTCACATGGAGACGCCAGGCTCCACCTTCATACAGAACAAACTCAACTTCTGGTACTGCAAAGCGCATCATTTACTCACCACTTCCTTGGCTCATTTTCTATGTGTCCAGTGTGTAAAAGAAGAACACTTTAGCATGAAAAAGTTCAGCCTCCTCTTATAATCCTCTCTGCCTTTGGAAAGTGAATGACTTTGAAAGTTGCTATCACAATTACCTCCTCATCCCTCAGTCTGCAACTCACTGAAAATAGAAAGAGCAAAGACGTTCTTTATTTCAGCATCTGCCTCTCTCCCAATGTTCTCATTGGGGGAATTACAAGTGTCTTTTTTCCTTCTTAATTTATCTTTCATTATACTCTAATGGTTTTTCCCATTAGGAGCTTGTGTGCATAAATGCACATGAAAAAGAAAGTTTTTGGTTTGTGAGAGATTAGTCTTGAGTTGAGGTCAAACACAATAAGTTCAATTTAACAGAAACATAGATATGATTAAACTGCACTTGCTCTTGGTGTAACATTTGTCCTCAATCTAAATGGTGCAGCTTTGATAGGTCTGCCCTCATTACACCGCAACAAAAGAACCAGCGGCTGTTTTTGCACCACCACCTCACATTATTTGTGTGCCTATATTTAAATTCAGTTTCAGTTTGACTCCATGTTAAAGACATTTTGGAAGCCAAGAAATTTCCTTGTTGGCATTTAGCAGTCCTGTCTGTTTTCATGTTGTATTTAAAGCTTAAGTCAGCTTTGAATTAAGGTTTTTAACTAAAATAGCTAAAAAATGATTCAATATTCTCAGTATGTACCATGAGATTAGTGTGTGTGAGTCTGCTCCTGTCTAGACTTTAGATTGAGGATGGTTTGTTACCTATACAGTGAGGACAGTTTAATATGAGGTGAGGAAATTTTGCCTGATCCTCACTTTCTGAAAAAGTCACTGAGCTCTATTGGTTTGTTTTATAAGTATGGTCTGAATTAAGTTTATTCAAGGTTAGGGTTAGGAATAGATCTGTAAGGGCTAGGGTTAGGAAAAGTGTCTGGGTTAGGCACAATGCAGTCATTAAATGAATGGAAGTCAATGAAGGTCCTCACTTCTACTAGAAAGACAAGAATGTGTGTGTGTGTGTGTGTGTGTGTGTGTGTGTGTGTGTGTGTGTGTGTGTGTGTGTGCGCGTGTGTGGATGTGTGTGTGTGTGTGGATGTGTGTGTGTGTGTGTGGATGTGTGTGTGTGTGTGGATGTGTGTGTGTGTGGATGTGTGTGTGTGTGTGGATGTGTGTGCGTGCGTGTGTGTGCGCGTGTGTGGATGTGTGTGTGGGTGTGTGTGGATGTGTGTGTGTGTGTGTGTGTGTGTGTGGATGTGTGTGGATGTGTGTGTGTGTGTGTGTGGATGTGTGTGTGTGTGTGGATGTGTGTGTGTGTGTGGATGTGTGTGTGTGGATGTGTGTGTGTGGATGTGTGTGTGTGGATGTGTGTGCGCGCGTGTGTGTGTGTGTGGATGTGTGTGTGTGTGGATGTTTGTGTGTGTGTGTGTGTGGATGTGTGTGCGTGCGTGTGTGTGTGTGTGTGTGTGTGTGGATGTGTGTGTGTGTGTGGATGTGTGTGTGTGTGTGGATGTGTGTGCGTGCGTGTGTGTGCGCGTGTGTGGATGTGTGTGTGTGTGTGTGTGGATGTGTGTGTGTGGATGTGTGTGTGTGGATGTGTGTGTGTGGATGTGTGTGCGCGTGTGTGTGTGTGCGCATGTGTGTGCGCATGTGTGTGCGCGTGTGTGTGTGTGCGCGTGTGTGTGGATGTGTGTGTGCGCGTGTGTGTGTGTGTGCGTGTGTGTGGGTGAATTCTGACTCAGTATTGGTGAAACAATTTGTAAATACCATAATCTATCAGGGATTATAGCTGGAACATCTACTTCAGACAGATAAAAAAATCTCTTCATCAACATAAAGCGTAAAGAGTGGATTACAGAATGTGTGTCAGGTCACCATGGCAGAGGACACACAGGAGGTTGATGAACACTTTTCCCTTGACTGGTTCATTTCACTTACTCAATAATATAATGATATTGTGGCGCTGTATTATCAGGTGTTTGGGGAAGTAATGAAGTTATGTTTATTTTGTTACCAGATCAGTCAGGTTTATAAGTTTAATGACATTCAGAGCCTCTCCCAAATAATAAGTCTGCTCCTGCATCAGTCATGTGTTGAACAGCAGCTGCTGCAGGACGAAGCTGTCATTCAAAAATCTCCCAGTCTGTACATTTGGCTGCTCTGATCTGAAAAATAAGAAGTGAATGTATCATGCCAGCTGTGTTTAGAACTATTACTTTAATACTAAACTTAAATGGATAAAAAAAATTATGCTTGTTCATTGTCAGAACCCGTCCTTCCAGTCAAATAAAAAATGCAGCCAAGTTCAGTTTATTGCATTGATTCACTGATTTGCAGCATTTACTCCTAAACTAGGAGACTCCTGGATTAGCATGAAGCAACAGCGAACTGTCCTTTCCGTTGTGTCCCTGACTTTGCAGCAATCCCTCATACTGAGCATGCATGTAGTGACAGTGGAGAGGAAAAACTATGGTTGGTTTGAGAGGACAAAGCAGAGACAAAAAACAAGGACATCTCCAAGATAAAAAATTCTTACAATAATAATAATACATCCTTTAAATGAACCACCCTAAAAAGTGTCTACATATTGTAATACACTTATTTTGCTTGTCTTTATAAAAGGTATTTTATTTTAATTGAGCTATCCTGCTTTTTAAAACAGATCACAAAGAAAGAGGAAACCGTAAAACAGACCTCAAATGATGAATGATGTGTGCTAAACAGCTGTCAATGTAAAACAAGGTGAAGAATATCTAATGAATCATGTAAACCAATCAATTATTACATTAGAATATGTAATGAAATCAAACATTATTATCAGCTCTAGAGGCCATTGGTCACACTAACACAAGCAGAGAAAACATACATAACCTATTTTGAAAATCAAAAAGAAAAAAGCGTTTCTTACACAGCAAAGCAGCACTTCACTGTTGACTGGAGGAACATCTCCTTCAGCTTCAGCTCTTTAATATTCCATCGAGGAAAGGAGAACTGCTGGAAAAATAGTCGTTACACCTCTGTGATAAAATGCTTAATGGCCTGTACTTGTATAGCCTTTTATTTAGTCCCTGAGGACCCCAAAGCACTTCACACTACATTCAGTCATAAAAAGAGACAAGAGAAAACTTTTCATTTTTTACCATTTATTGTTGGCTTACTGGTGTTCGTAATGTGTGAGAAACAAGTAGCTATACTGGATTCCAACGCCACTGTTTACAAAACTCTACGTCTGATCATTTCATTCATTTAGGAACTCATCCTTAAAGTGTTGCTTACGGTGACACAAAATGACCACAAATTTCGGTCTAAATTATTACCTCTTTTTTGTTTATAGAAATTATCTTTATCAATATTCAAAAGTGAAAAAAAGGTAAAATGAGAACAAAGGTTTTCCATCTGCTAAGGCTGTAATGTTGGTCTTATGTGTCCAGCTGAAGAAAATAAGCTTTCTACATGGGCACTTCAACTAGAGTCACACCTTTAAAGGAAATCCCAGCAACAAACAACACGCCTTCAGAACAAGTAGATATAGATCAATTTATATAGAGTTTAATATTAAGCTTCAAAGTTTTAAAAGAGTACATTAAACACTTCAGATATACCCGATGGCTCAGAGTCAGAAATGTGTAAGCCAAGGGAAAATCTAAATCAAATATCAAATAAATGTAAAAAATAAAATAAAAAATAAACTCAATACAAAATAACACAGAGAATCCAATATCTTGCACACATCTTTTCTTACCAAGTAAAAGTAGATTGTACCGGAGACACCTGACCACACAACAGAATAGAAAAATCTTAAACTGTGATATTGCATTTTGAAATGCACAATGATTCTCCTGTACAATGTGGTGCTTCACTCTGTGAGCACGCCTAAAGGGCTGTTTGTCGCATCAGTTGTCACTTACACTGTTTATATGAAGTCCTCATCCGGTTTGATTTTCCACATCAACGTATACATCAGTGCTGTAAACAGGCACACACAGCTTGAAGAATATCATGGCAGACAAGAGTCCAGCTTTCCTCTCCACCACAGCAGTCCTTCTCTGATTTTTATGGGGTTTATGTTTTATTTTTGGGGGGATTCCTCAGTCCGGCTGAGAAAATGAGTCCTCCCAATAAGGCTATACATTTAATAGTTTTCCTGCACCCATTTCCCTCCCTCCCTTTCCTCCTCCTCCTCCTCCTCCTCCTCCTCCTCCTCCTCCTCCTCCTCCTCCTCCTCCTCCTCCTCCTCCTCCTCCTCCTCCATGTCCGACTGGCACTAAATACCAAGATTATGGAAGCTTCCAAAACCTGGGGAATGCAGCTCCAGAACAGAAAATATATTAAATTCCTTTGGGGGCTTGTTCCTCATCCTGTGTGCAGCCATGGGCAAATTAGGCTTCCTTTTCATTGGATAACAAAGGACAAGAACTGGGGAGGACAAAATGCGTTCAGTCTTGATGCATTTGTATAGCCAGTTGTCAGGGAACAATTGTGCAAAGTCACGCAGTCTCTGGTATGTCCACACGGAAGGAGCTAGCAAACCCTCTTCCTCGCTGTATGGACAGAAAAACAAAAAGCCTGGTCAGACATGAATATTCAAGTGTCTGTGTGTGTGTTCAGAGGGGGTATGTAGATGGGGTGAGATGATGGGGCAGTGTTGGTGAAAGAAAACAAATTTAAATGGCCTCATTCTCACAGAATTAGAGGTTTAGCACACACACCAACAGGGGTGGGAAGTGTCACACCCCTGATATTACTCCTATGGAACAGCACAGATAATAAGGGAGAGCCGCAGTAAACAATAGTGGCATTGGAAGGATGGACTATTCAAAACTGTGCTTTATTTAGGACGACAACAATAGTGGTAGGAGCCTAAGCCAAAAGAATCTCAGCACTTATTGCTGTCACTCCTCTGCCCCCCTACTGTGATCCGTCGCTCCACCCGACTTCCTCTCCTCACCCATTCCAAACTCAGGCCTAAAAAGACAAAAGGCTGCATGTGTATCATTGGCTGACTTAAACAGATTAGGGCTTCAGCCTCTTGGTAGCTTCTGTTTATCCCCTCCTCCACACCAGATCAGCCCCCCACCCTTACCCTTCCAAATCTATTATCTCCCTGATTGTTCCTTTTCTCCCTGCCGCCAGCTCCCACTCTGCATAGCCAACCCTTCACCCATCACAATGTGAGCAATGCTGATGCAGTTGGAGAGAGGAGAGAACGGCGGTGCCCGTGGGAACCGCATCGATGCTGGAACCTCTTCACTTGGAGAGGTACATCACAAGTATATAATAAGCAGATCTGTGGCAACTATTGGAGCCACAGCGACAGACAGGAAGTGCAGCAGGCAACATATAAAAGCTGACAACCATAAGGGAGGAGAAAGAAAACGACAATAATTTGACGCTTGTTGCTAGATGTGACAGAATGGAGGCACAGAATACTGCAGGAACTAGCACAGAAGGGGTTGGAATACTTTAGTGTTTATCCTGTGTGTCTGCTTATCTGCCAGTCTAGGTGTCCAGGGATGTTCTTTAGCAAAACAATAGTGTTGCATCTATATATAACCCATTTTTATATACAGTCATGCTAAAAAGAAGGCACACCCTCTCTCAAAACCATGTGACAGATTTCACACTGTCATGATTTTTCACACTAAAACATAGCCAAAGTAGAAACGCTGTGATAGAAAAACTACATAAACCCTTGTATGAAGTAGCTACCAGGCCCTGCTAGACAAATGTACCAGATGAATTAATCATTATCAGTGTAATAACCTCTTTAACAACAGGGATTTTATCAGTCTGCTGCTCTGGAGAATACTGGTGTGCTTCCACAATGCCAGGATGAGAAGACATCAACAATGACCTTAGAGAAGCAGTGCTGATCACTTTGTGAAGGGTCATAAGGTCAGTCCAAGCAATCTCCAAAACACCCATACCCTTTCAGACTGTACAGTCCTCAGTTAGCAGGGTACATGTTTAGGTTTATGACAGGACAATTAGAGAAGACTTGTTCAAAAAGGGCTGTTAGGAGAATGCCTCTTCTTTCAACAACGATAAGGACAGCAAAGCATCTCTTTCACGCCTTCATCTTATCCAAAACGCGGCAGGAAGGTTCTTGACTAGAGCTGATCGACGACAGCATATCACCCCGATCTTAAAATCTCCTCATTGGCTACCCATTCAGTTTAGGATCCATATCACCCCATATCATGCCTCTCGCAATCTTAGATCAACCAATCAGCTACTTCTGATTGTCCTGAAGGTCCCTAAGTCCAGAGGTGAGAAAGCGTTCTCCGTCAGGGCTCTGAAGCCTTGGAATTCACTTCCCCTCTAGGTTAGGCAGACATCCTCTCTTGCCATTTTTGAATCTCCCCTGAAACCCCAATATTTTTCTAATCTCAAGTTTAAGCAGTTCGTGACCATAGATGAGGGTAGGAACGTAGATCGACCGGTAAATCGAGAGCTTCGCCTTTTGGCTCAGCTCTCTCTTCACCACGACAGACCGGTGAAGACAGAGCCCAGACACCGCAGTGTCTGGGCTCTCCCTCAGAGATAGGGTGAGAAGCTCAGTCATCCGGAGGGGGCTCAGAGTAGAGCCGCTGCTTCTCCACATCGAGAGGATTCAGTTGAGGTGGCTCGGGCATCTGGTCAGGATGCCTCCTGGACGCCTCCCTGGTGAGGTGTTTCAGGCACGTCTCACCGGGAGGAGGCCCAGGGGAAGGCCCAGGACACGCTGGAGGGACTATGTTTCTCGGCTGGCCTGGGAACGCCTTGGGGTTCCTCCCAAGGAGCTGGAACAAGGGGCTGGGGAGAGGGAAGTCTGGGTCTCTTTGCTTAGGCTGCTGCCCCCACGACCCGACCCCGGATAGGCGGAAGAAAATGGATGGAGGTTTAAGCAGCCTTCATTTTATAACTTCATTGCATGGCATCTTATATGAGCTGAACTTTAATTTTATTTATTTATTTACTAACTTTGTCTTTTATCAGTTGTAACTGGCCTGTTTTATTAGTGGTTCATTTTAGCTAATTGTTTTTAATCTGTGTTATTCTTAGTTTTTCTCTTATTCTTATTTTTCTATTGCTTCTGATGTCTGCCACTGTAAAGCACTTTGGTCAGTTGTAATGCTGCGTTGAAAATGCTCTATAAATAAATTGCTATGGTATGGTATGGCTTAGGTCTGCAAATTTGGCAAACACAAAATGCAGCGTATCAACACAAACATCCCATGCCAGTGGTGAATGAACTCCTCCAACAACAGGTAGCCTACATGTGGAGTACGGCAGCTAGAGCTTAGCTGAATTTGGCTAATCAAACCTTTAGATCTATGTTGTAGAAACAAGAGTATGATGAGTAACCAAGTCAGAAAGAACATGATTCCTACAGGTTGTTGCTGCTGTAGGAAGCCCTACACACTGCTGAGTCATGGGTGTACTTTCTTTTACCATGACTGTATTATTTTATGAGGGGTCGATGTCTTTCACCTGGTTAATAAAATGAGAAACACTGTTAGCTTCTGGTTTCAATACAGATAGTGTAAAAAGCTCTACAAAGACTAGAAATGGTTGAATGTTGTTTTGGTTTGATGTTATTCCTGGTTAATTACATCACTACTACTAAAAAGATTTAAATAAGCTTCAAAATCATTATGTTATAAAAGCCTTTAGCCGAAGTCTTTAATAAATACTAAAGCAGGAAAAAAGACCAGTTTGTTTTTAATTAACACAATGTTTTTAATCCAGCACAAAGAGAGAATAGAGAAGTAAAATAAAGCGAGAGAAATGTCTGCCTGCTGTTCCTAGCAGCATGCTTTGCTTTTAGAAGATGGTGCTCAGGAAGCAGCAGGGTTCTGACTGGCTGATAATTCCATCGACTTGTTTGGATGATGAGAGAAGAAGCCCTCTTCAGACGCTGCTTGACAAAATTATAATTAAGCATTATCACCAAATTGCAGTGATTGAGGATGTATCTCTTCATGGCCTTTGAATTGAGTTTAGACAAGCTCATCTCTTAGCCTACTCTCTCTCTCTCCCTCTCTCTTTCTTTTTATTTTGTTCTCAATTATCTAAAATTGTTTTTTTATCCTCAGCTCCAATGCAATCACATCCTCTGAATAAGTTGTTAAGCTCACTGCCCGCTGCTTTTTTCTTTCCTGATTAAAAGCTGATATTTTCTTGAAATTACAAGAGTCTTTTAAACTGCAGAAGCTATTTTTCACAATCAGACAAAGATGTTTAATTGCTAACTTCCTCACCAATATCAAGCTTGCTTATGAATTTTACATTATGGAGAGGCTTACAGGCAGCAGCACTGAGAGTCTGCAGTTTCTGAAAGTAATGGATGTTTATGTGACATAAAAAGGTCGATTTTAATAAATCATTTTCACCTTTAATATATTTACATCTTCACAGTTCCACTGAAAAGTGAACATATCTGTCAGAGGGACACAAAATAAAAAAAACACAGTAAACATTTCCTCGAAGAAAAACACTTTTTGGTTGAATGACAATGACTTTAGACTCTCCTCTGCCAAGAGTATGAATAATTATGGGTTTAACTGTATGAAATTCTAGAGATTTTCTGTACCTTTCTCCTTAGTGGCAAACTTTTGTACAACAAGACTGTTATCCTTTTTAACCTCTTTGCAAACTACCAGAAGTCATTAATCATAGGATGCAAATGATTGACAATCAGGAAAATCCTCCCAGGACAGCTGAGCTTGTCAACCCAAGAAGACTGAATGCTGAAACTGTATCAAAGGTTGTTCTAAAACTGCATTAGTTTAAGGATGTGCATTCAACCAGATCGTTGGCAATTATTCTTTTCATTTTCCCTTCTGACAGATGTGTTTGTTTTTAAGATGAATTATAATGGAGACCTGTCACATTAAAGAGGGGAAATGTTGGAAATGATTTTTACATCACAAAAAGTGGACAATTTTATAGGAGTGTGGAGAATCTTTACATCTGCTGCTTATGCATGATGGTGTAAAAAAGAAGAGAAACAGCAGCTCATCACAGACATAATGAAGATGCTTGAGAAATAAGGAAGAGTTAGCTGAACACCCTGACAGGAGAGCTCAGAGAACAGGGTTTAGATCTGAAATGTAGTTTATTTCTACCATCAGTCAGAAACTCAATTTGAGCTGTTTTCTTTGACTGCCAGATCAGAGAAGGGGCTCTTTAGGCCGGATCAAACAGAATACTTACTTAAATAAGTTGCATAATAAGGAGCTCTGGAGCTAGGCAGAAATGCTTCCAACTCTTCCTGCTCTTTTGAGCCTTGGCAGGCGCTGAGGTGATGGTTTTGGAGAAGGTGGTAGTGATTTAGGGTATGGTGAAGGTGTTGGTGACTGACAGGTGTCTCTTTACCAAATGTGGAGAATGACCTATCTGTCACTTGCTCCTGGCTTTCAAATACCTCTGTATCTGGGACTGAGTCCATGCCGGGCACGTGGAGGTTGCTGCGGTAGTCTAGACCCTGGCGCCCATCGGAGGGCACGAAGCTGGGCATCCAGCAGCGATCAGAGTGCCCCAGGGCCTTACACTCTTCTGTGCAGTTAGAAAACAGATCGGCACCTGTAGGTTGGAGCAGGGGAAAGAGAAGGAGACAGTGGAAGGTGATATAAGACTGGGATATGATCGAGAGATGAAACAAAGAATAGAAGCAGACATATGTGTAACACAAAGATAACCTCTGGTAATGTATGTGCCTGTGCCTGATTCCTCCTGCCAGGGGTTTCTATCTCAGCTACGTCAAGATCAAAGCTTCCCACACAATGATTAGAAAAAACTCGGCGAAAATTTAGATACAGAAAGAGATACACAACATAAGAGTTTGCAGAAAGGGACCTGATGATTGGGCTAAAATATCCCACATAACTTCAAACTTTCTAGGCTCAGTCATTTTAGTGTTTTAGACATTTCAACTGGACCAACTAATACAGTGATTTGATTTATATCAAAGCCAAATAAAGCCCTTCTACTTAGTCCAGCACAACAGTGTTAAATCCTGCTGCTGGAAATAAAGAAAAAAACCTTTAAAAACTCTTAAAGCAAAACAATGACATGCAAAATGTTACTGGGACATCCATCCATCCATCCATCCATCCATCCATCCATCCATCCATCCATCCATCCATCCATCCATCCATCCATCCATCCATCCATCCATCCATCCATCCATCCATCCATCCATCCATCCATCCATCCATCCATCCATCCATCCATCCATCCATCCATCCATCCATCCATCCATCGTTTTGGTTCTGCACAGACTCAAGTTACATCACCTTAGGGGTTCGTTTATCATGGAGCTAAACATTCCTTTATTTACTTAAATATGTGATTTAAAGGGAACACATTATGTCTATCTTAAGTTATGTTAGGTCTATGGTCTGTCCAAAATATGTTGATGAAGTTCTTTACACAAAAACCACTCTCACTTTTTTCATCTTTTTGCGTTATAAACACTCCAACATGAATAAAAACCTCTTTTTTTTGTTGCAAATTTTTGCTGTCAGAAATCTTGTGCCTCTACAAGCCGTTTGACAAAGTGCCTTATTGTGATGTCACAATAAGGGGAATTTGCATATAACCACCCCTTGCGTCACAACCCCCCCCCCCGCCCCTCCACATGTCAAACCCAGCCCACCAATTCCAAATCCAAGCCATTCTCATGTATGGCAAACCCACAGCCTAGTTAAAAGATGGGTGGGTGTGGTCTGCAACCCCTCATTTGCATAAAAGTGACAGAGCACTTTAAACAGCTCGTTCTGAAAGAGACTGAAATTGTCAAGAACTGAGCTGGTGAGATTGAATTATGTGAGACCAATGTTGTGCAAAGAACTTCATTAACATGTTTTGTACAGACCATAGACCTAAATTATTATGACCTATTTAAAAAGAGGCACATTATGTTCCCTTTAAAGTCCGTACTGTTTTATACAGGTAGGACATTCTGAAACATCAATTTACCCCATCAATATGTGCTACCTGTTTATTTATTTTTCTTTTTTCTTTTGTAAAGGTAGGATATTCCTATATTGTTCTGAAATATGCGAAGGTTATATGACTTTGGCAAACCCAATAAACCTGTCAATTATATTCGGGACCACTAGACTGTATATTCTTATTTTTAATTTGAACATTTTATTAAGTTACATATAACCTTGGCTGTTTTTGACACCAGTAGATGAAGGAAGACGTTTTCAATAGGGAAGCACAGTCTGTTAGATGCAGCTGTCAAGACACGCAGCAGTAGGAACATCTGATGGGGTAGCACAGATAGTCAGACAATGCTTCACAGCCTGTTTTCCTGCGTCTTAGTTTATGTGTAATCAGCTGGAGGCTTTGATTGTGCCATGCCTTCCTTTGAATCAGGTGTGCTGCAGCAGGAACACATCAAAAATCAATCATGAGTGCAGGTCATTTAAAGTACAGGTAATACTCGAAAAATTAGAATATCATGCAAAAGTTTATTCATTTCAGTAATTCAGTTTTAAGTCTGTCACAGCCAAATTTCCCCTTTGTGGGACAATAAAGGATTCTTCTATTCCAATTCAAGTTAAAAGGCGACACTAATATGTGTTATAGACTCATTACATGCAAAGCAAGATATTTCAAGCCTTTAATTGTTATAATTTTGATGATTATGGCTGAAAGCTTATGAAAACCCCAAATTCAAAATCTCAGACAATTAGAATATTGCATAAAATCAATAAACAGAGATTTTAAATAGAGAAATGCTGGACCTCTGTGATGTATAGTCATGCATGTACTCAGTTCTTGGTTTGGACTCCTTTTGCATCAATTACTGCCTCAATGCGGCGTGACATGTTTGTTATCAGCCTGTGGCACTGCTGAGGTGTTATAGAAGACCAGGATGCTTCAATTGCGGCCTTCAGCTCTTCTGCTTTGTTCCGTCTCAGGTCTCTCATCTTTCCCATCTTTCTCTTTCTCTTGGCAATGCCTCATAGACTCTCCATGGGGTTCAGGTCAAGCAAGCTTGCTGGCCAAGCAATCACAGTAATCCCACGGTCATTGAAGCAGGTTTTGGTACTTTTTGCAGGGTGGGCATGGTGTCCTGCTGGAAAATGAAGTCAGCATCTCTATAAAGCGTATCTGCAGAAGGAACCATTATGCTCCTAAATGTCCTGGTAGATGGCTGCATTGACTCTGGACTTAATAAAGCTCAGTGGACCAATAGCAGCAGATGACAAATCAACACAACCTGTGGAAACTTCCCACTGGACTTCAAGCATCTTGGATAGTCTGGGACCTTGGTTTCCAAATGAGATGTAAAATGTGCAGATCTTTTTTTCTTTTGCCCACGTAACACGTTTCTGACTTTGTTTGTTTAGGAGCAGCTTGAAAAGAGGAATACGACATTTGAAGCTCATGTCCAGGATCCATCTGTGTGTGGAGGTTCTTGATGCACTAACTTCAGCTTCAGTTCGCTCCTTGTGAAGCTCCCTAACACTTTTGAATGACCTTTTCCTAACAATCCTCTCCAGGCTGCGCTCATCCCTGCTGCTGGTGCACCTTTTTCTTAAACCCTTTTCTACCGTGGCCAGGAAGTGCAAAACAAAAATACAATAACCTGAAACACTTTTACATTTTTACCGAAACACATTACAAGTTTACCGAACATCCAACTTCTTTTGCAATTACCTTTTGAGGCTTTCCCTCTTTATGGAGGGGGTCAGTGATGCTTTTCTGTCAGCTCAGCAGTCTTCCCCATTATTGTGATTCCTACTGCACCAGACTGAGACCATTTAAAGGCTCAGGAACCCTTTTTAGGTGTTTTGAATTAATTAGCTGATTAGAGTGTGAAACTTTGAGCCTAAAATATTGAGCCTTTTTTACAATATTCTAATTTTCTGAGATTTGGAATGTTGGGTTTTCATAAGCTGTACGCCATATTCTTCTAAATTATAACAATTTAAGGCTTGAAATATCTGGCTTTGCATGTAATGATTCTATCTCATATATTAGTTTCACCTTTTAAGTTGAATTATTGAAATAAATGAACTTTTGCATGATATTCTAATTTTACGAGTTTCCCCTGTAGCTCAAATAAATCTAAATATATTCTTGACCAAGTCTATATTGTTTAGAAACACAGAGTCATGCAGATATGAACATAGACATGACTACAGATTACAGATTACAGCACGATCACTTCTGGTTTATCTGGGTTCTGTTGGGGAGATACATAGAAACCAGAACTCGACAATCACCTCACACATGTTATAGTCAGGTCAGCTGATGTTACTGTGTGAGCTGCAAGCATTATCGAATAAAGACCTCCTTCTCCTCCACCAGGCCTTTGAATTCAAACAGAAACTAGGCAGTGTTAGGTTACAAGCCTGCCCAAGTGCTGGGCCTCCACTCTCACCCATTTTCCAAGCCTTTTGTGCTGTATGAAAAGCTGGCTATAGGTAGAACTGGAAACCTGTTTGATTTGGCTCTTTCATGTGGAGTAATTATATGTGAGGCTTTTTACTCTGAATTCTTTGTGAAAAATGTCCTTTTGTCAGAAGGCAGAGAAGAACACAGTTAGCAGAAACATTACAGTACAGTGAAGCTATTCAGGCCCAATGTAAGCTTTCATCCCAATTATGTTTTCTTTGCTCCATATGTTTTCTTTCTTTTTTCTGGCTGTCGAACTTGATTCAACCAATGCATGTTTTTTAAAACCTTAATCCTCTTGTTGTGTATGTGTGTCTAAGGGCTAAAATCTGAACTGTCCAGCTAGGGCTATCTGCCGCTAATCCCTCTGAATACAGACTGTGATTAGTCTAAGACTGTAAGACTGCTGCCATCTTAGTAACCAATGTGTGCGTGTGTGTGTCTGTAGGGGTCAGCAATGGGGGAATTTGCTTGGTTACAAAGCGGATTAATTTGGCTTGCTGCTGTTAACAGCTTGGAAAAGTGCCCTATCTCCTAACGAGAGGGTTTCATATGAAATATTTACCAACATGCCATAAATACACTACACATCACTTTTTAACTCAGCCCCATACATGGCAGATAATAACTGGTTCAGTCTGAGGGGGAGCAGCCAGCAGAAGGGCTGCGTTAAAAATGTTTGCATAAAGGTGGATTGTACTTCAGAAAGGAATAAGGAGTGGAAGCGATGTTTTGACAGAGCAAGATCTCACTCACAAAGAGAACACACAGCCAGACCAAGTCTTCCTGGTATTTCTTGACATTTTGGCAAAATTAGATGTTGCCTCAACTTCCCTCTAAAACACTGTCACCCAGTAAGGAGAAGAAAGAGACATTTCAGCTGTAAAACTACAACCTGCTGCCCAAACAAAATAAAATGTGAATAAATGTTGTGGATAATCCTTATATCTCTCTACAGCTAAATTACTCCCAACAGTTTTCTTAGAACAAACAGTTGGTAAAAGTTAAAACTCTTCGTCCAGATGCTGTGTGCAGCATCTTCCCAAAATTTCTAATGAGGATGACTACAAACTGCAGCAGCAAATCCTGCTTCTGACGGCACAAACAGCAGGCAGACTAGGACGGAGTGGGAGAGAGGGAAGGGGAAATTCTGACAACAGTTCCTTTCTGGTGTCAGAGCACTTCATCTCAACTTAGCATTCTGCACAGCACCCACACAGGGCAAACAGAAAGTTCTGATAATAACCTTCATTTGGTAATTGGTATGCAGAGGTCTGAAAAATAAATTACTGATCAGTGAGCTGTTACCACGGTGATGATGTGAACCACAGGTCTAAGGAGAAATCTATCATGGCAGCACGGAGAGAAAGAAGCAGAGTGTGGATAAAGGAGGGATTCAAAAGTGGAAAAGCACCTCAACTCAATCTAGCCCATGTATGTCACACTGGCTGTATTAATAAAATGTTCTTTAAAACATGTAGCAGGGTGGGAAACAGGACCCCTGGGGGACATCCTGAGGTGAGGAAAAGCAGCAAATGAGCTGTGATTTATGTGAGGAATGAAATGAACGCAGACTCCATGCTGAAAAATAGCAGTGTCAGAAATACAATTAGACCAATAGTAGATGAGTGCTGTATTTAAAATGTATTTCTATAAACAAAGAAATTAAATTAGTCTGACAATAAGCATTAAGAAACTCAGAATATACGCTACTAAGTGACTTTTAATTAACAAATTCACATATTTTAGGCTACATTTGTGAATTCAGCTTAAACCAAACAGCCAAGGTGGTGTGTGTATAGCACAAATACCTGGTAAGGAATATTCTACCCACACCAACAAAAATATTGTTTTTTCTGAATTAATTTTTTTCTAATTTAGCTAATTTGCACAATAAAAAACAGAATTTCTATTTACTGTATGTGCTATATAAAAAAAACAATGTCTGCTTAATTTGGAATGTGTTTGAAAGCAAAGAAAAAAAACATGAAATATGAAGCTCCTTATTGTTTTTGACTCATTCTACCTCACTAATTTTATATCTGTACTTTGAAGTTGATTCCAATTGAGTGTTTTCCCTCAAATTTATTTTAAAGTTTGTGTTCCACAGAAATGTGGAGTCTTTTATTGTTCTAGATATAATTAATTATAAAAAATTTATTATTGACTATTAAAAAAGTTCTGCTTTTTATGTTTAAATTATTTTGCTCAATTAATGTATATAGCCTAACTTCAAATTTTTTATTAAAATAATTTAACTGATGCTTGACAAAACCATCTTATTTTCAAATCAAAGTAGAAAAGAAGAACTGTTATAGATCTATGCAGATCACGTTTCAGATTAAGCAAAACGAATCACAGAGCCTTCATTTAGATAGCGATGAAATCATTGTTATTTGTAAGGTTGAAATTAATATATAAATTTTTTTAAACACACAATTTTAATGTTATAACCATATGTTTGATTACACTAGCATCTCTGAAAATACACACATTTAAAATTATAGCTGCACTAATTCTTCATCAGCTCTGATTGATGATCAGCAGGTCAAAAACTAAAACTGTCTGGGTATTTTCCTCGTCATTAACTGTGTCAAACTTCTGCCATCCACTAAACATTAACCAAAAACATGTTTGTTACCCACTTTTCTGGAGTTGAATGAAAATAAGATAAAGAACACCTGCTTTGACGCAAAAACTGGGATGAGCTTTTGGATTTAAAACTGCCACATGTATCTCTCAGAACATTGGTTTTTTTCTTCTTTTATGTGCTATAGTTGTTAATATAAAAATGGAATCAATCAGATGTCAACAAAACAGGAAATTGGTTCATCCATCCATCCATCCCAGAACGATCTGATTCGTGCAGCTCTACATGAGAAAAATAATCCACATAAGTGATCAAAAGAAGATTATTGAGGATTTTTACAGGTATTAGTAAGACAAACTGTATATAATATATCCAGGCTTTACAGTCAGAAATAGCACCAGCTGTGGAATATCGGTTTATTGATACAGTGATTTTACTCCTTACAACAGTAGTCTCCCATCCTTGCTTTACACTCTGTTACTGTCCATGACAGACCTACACAGCCTAAGAAAAAATCTGCTCTGATCTGAGAAGCAGCGCTTCAAGTCAAAGTGCTACGCGGCAGCAAAAACAAAAGTTCATCTTGTTCCTGTGTGCGTTACAGGTGTCTTCTGGACTCATTATGACTCCTTAACTGTCTCTTCAGTGAGAGAAAACTGAGTAATGATTGGTTAGGGAGCAACACAGCAGACTGCCTGAGGCAGCAAAAAATATTAACAGCATGAAACACGTAGCCAGAGGACAAAAAGCATGAAAGCACCAGCACCAACAAAAAATAAAACACTCAGACTGGAGAAGAAACGAAAGGTTCATAAAGGTAAGTAGTTACTTAAGAATGATTCAACTCTTTATTTAGTTTATATAAAACAAAAGGAATCCATATAACTGACATCATAAAGTAATTAAGTTAACTATCACTTAATTGACAGACAACAAGGATATGTTTATATAACACTTAAACCCATTTAATTCAGTTCAGTTTACTTTTATAGAACCACATTACAAATAATTAACCTCAAATCATTTTCCAAGACAAACTCGTCATTTCAAATCCAGAAATACTTCATCAATCCAATCTAATCATAAAGACAGATTTAAATTCAGTTATACATATTTATATATCAATTTAATTCCAGTTACAATGCAGTGCCATCACATTCACTTTATCATGGCAACCAAAAACAAACCTATCTAAGGGAGCCCAGCTGATTGCGCTGAGTCACTGATTTTGCAGGAATCCTTCCTCCTGCCCAAGCATGTGGCGGCAGAGGAAAGCAACAACTGCCTTTTAACAGGGTGTTAAAAAACATCTAAACGTCCAGGAAGCCCAAACAAAGCCTTGCCTTGCCTTGAGGCACACCACATTAACAATTATTCTAATCAACGACTTAATCCACAGGAAATCATCTCTTTAAAGTGATTCTACAGCTGATTTCTGACAATAATAACACGCTGCTGTCCGCTTCCCTGGCAGCGCTAGACATCAGCATCCAACAGGGCGTGTTTGACTGCCAGTGAACGCTCCGTTTCTGTTAGAAATATAAAGGTTTCTAACGGGAAGAGAAAACAAAACAGAAGATAGCGCATCCCAACATGAACTGAGATGTAATTACATCTGCTGGTTGAAGAACTGTACATTTACTGAAGTTACACTACAGCTAAAATGGGACGTCGTCTGCTCTAACAACAGATAGATGCAGGATTTTAAACTACATTTAACATTAATACAGTCTTCATAGAGCAACTGCATTTACACAGAGCAGCTGTCTGTTCAAAACACTGATCGTGGTCAAAAACACAACGATAAATTCTCCACATTTTATATGTACACTGATCTCATTCCTATTTCTCCTTTTGAATTTTACAGTTTGACAGTCCAATTTTAAATTTAGAAGAACTATTGTATTTAGTGTTTATTTCCATATTTCCTCGTTACAACATCAATAATTAATTTTTACACAGAGAGCATTTGTATGTGTGTGTGTTTACTCTTTAACCCTTTTTCTTTTATGCAGATTTGCACAAGACCTAATTATCCACATTTTACTCAGTAAAAATAATTAACCAGGTAAAATAGTAACTAGGAATCCAGACAAACCAGTCAGACTTTAAATGACCAAATTAAACTCTAACTACACACTTCCGACTTCTTATTAAAATCACTTCAAATTAAAACCCATTCTGAATTTAATTAAAACCCCTATCAGTTTATGAAAATTGTTACTGTAAAAAAGCTACAAATGTGAGCAGTTCATGAATGAATGAATCAATTAGCTCCATAGTGGAAGATTAAATGATCTTGACAAAAGCTTCAAAAATCAGTATGATGGAAAAATAGCATGATTAGTTTGTTAAGCCAATTACATCATTTTCTGTCACACAGGAAATAAGAAATGATTTCCTGTCTTTCTGCTGATCTCCTGTATGAAGCCTTTTCTCTCAGCCTGCTGCTATTTGAACTATTTTCTCATTTTTTGGGAATAGGCTGTGTTTTATGCACATTTTATTCATTTCTTTTCAATTATCCTACTCAGGTGCCCATTTCTTTTGATAAGTAACTATTCAGTATTTTTCTTGTATTGTAATTCTTCCCTTACTGTACAGTCTATTCCTATTTGTTTGATTTTTTTTAACCTTTGTGTGAATATCCATGCTTCCTTTTGCCTGAATTTCTTCACTGTAAGAAATAGAAAATTTTCTAATATTCTATTCTATTCTATTATTTGAGGAAACATGTCCAGCTCAGCGTACCTCCGTTTACTGAGGCCTACTGCTAGGGTCTGCCGTGGAGCTCTGTCCACCGAGAGTCCAACCAGTGAGAGCTCAGCTCTGAATGGACACACAACACAGGTCTATGTAACTCACTGGGCCCTTATTATATGAGCTTTGATAGGTTTATTTAGAACAAAAAGCTTTTAAAAAGACAAAGAGTCAAGAAAGGGAACAGAAAAAGGGAAAGAAGTAAAAGGACCATTGTCAGACAGTAACAGCATGAAGGGTTTGATGAATTCATCAAATGAACAAATGAATTGCCTGTTTTGTTCACCACAGGAACAACCTATTTGGTCCACTTCCCAGCTCTTCGCTGTGAGCGCAGCCTAATTAAAAAGCTCGTCACATCTTGTCAAGTGGTCGCAGGACTAACTGAGCGTGCTCACTAGGAGCAGGCTCCTCATTAACACTACCATATATTTACTAACAGCGTTGTCAGATTGCCATGTGCCCACTCACATTAAATCATCATGTGACAAAAGACACACAAGTAATATTCACATGGATGAAGGCTTGAATGTCAAGCTCTTCAAAGAAATGTTTTGAAATGAATTTAAGGAAAAATAGATTTTGAAACACTGACAGGGAGAAACAGAAAAACACATCAGACGATATCGACTCTAACAAAGTTGCAGCTGTAATTAAAACCAGCTTTAATTTGACCAGCCTAACAGGCAGCAGTCTGCTTCAGGAGCCACACTGCATAGCAACCACATGCAAATCGGCAAACCCTACTCTGATCTTACTCAAATCTGAGAGCCACTGATTTGCTCGGTTAACTTTCAGCACAAAAGATTCAAATAACCTTGCTGAGGAAAAGGAGGTAAGACACACTAATCTTACCAGAGGAATGACCTCGATTTGTGGCGTCATGGTCGCTGTCTCCCTGCTCGCTGTCTCCATGACCACTGTCTTTAGAGCTGACCAGATCTGCCTCCTGAAAGGCTGAACTAAAAAAAAGAACATCAAATCAAAACCCAAAAACGGACCTTCCTTGTACATTCTTATATCCATGGTACTGAGGCATTTAGTGGATGTAGTAGATGTGGGACAAGGCCTGAGCAGCAGCAGGGAAGCCTTCCTGTTTTTACCTGTTGACACGCCTCGGCCTCTCCACCAGGTAGCTGAGTTCAGTTCGCTGGTGTTTGGTCTGAAACAAGAAGGAAGGCTGTTCAGTCTGCTGCTCCAACATCGCATGTAACACACTTTTTTTTTTTTATGCTGCCCTCAGGGTCAGAACCAATACAACACAACACCGGAAAAACTAGTGCTTCTTTCACACACACACACACACACACACACACACACGCACACACACACACACACACACACACACACACACACACACAGCTCTCCCCAGTTACCCGCAGCCAATACAGCGTGTTACATACAACAAAATAGGAGGAAATAGCAAAATAATTTCGTCTCTTTGATTTTAATATTTATAGCTCTGTGTTTGAGTAAAATAAACAACTTGTTTCATTTGATAAACTACTGACAACATTTCTACCAAACGCTAAATAAACATTAGGAGCATTTTTGTGTACAAAGGATATAGAAACGATAGGAAAAATGCTGTATTTTTAGACCTTAGATGACACAAACACGTTAAAATTCCTTTTTGTATCACACAACACTAAAGTTTTACTTTAGGAAGACGTCACAAAATAAAATGTCCTGCTCTCCACCAGACTTTCACATCATTGTTGGGTTTCGACACGTGGAGATGCTGATTACAGGGACGTTTTACACTGGCCTCCTAGTTTTCTGTATGTTGTGCGTATGTACGATGCCCTCATGCACTGACACTAAAGTTGTAGAATAAAAAGCAAGCATTCATTTATTGCTTGTTCAGGGCAGACCTCTCGTACAACAGACATGGCATCAAGCAGTCCTATTGTCATTCTTGCTCGAGTAACTTTCTGAAATCTGTCAGAAGACTCTATGTTAGGATGTATTACAGTATTACTTCTTAACAACAATCTGTAAATCTAGCGAGCCGCTGAACTTATGGAAATGAATTCTCCATGTGAAAGTAATTATATTTAATCACAACAGAAAACAAGATCTCCTGTTTCTGAAACAGGTTTTCTGCATGCTATGCTCTCTTAATGGAAGGGGAGACTCATCTATAGGTATGAGAGGGACTCTTACCTCGTTTGATAAAATGCTGCCGTTTGATATGATGTCAGGCTGCTGGTCTGTGTACCCTGACACTATGGCACCACACGGGTTGTGATCGGTGTCTGTGCTCCTAGATGGACTACATGGCTTTAAGAACATGAGGTCAGTTTTGGCAGACTCTGGAGTCAGACATACCTGATAGCAATAGTTCTGATTTTGATGGTGGGAGCCAAAGCTCCCAGACTCTTCCACAGGGACTTGAGCAGTTCCAGGCCCACTGACATTAACAGTGCTTTGCACAAGCATGATATCCGCCTTGCTGAGCTTTTTCTTGCGGGTTCGAACCTGCCGGGAGCAGCAGGATCTGCATCCAAGACAACAGTCACTAGTTAGGCAGGTATAAATGTTGAGCTTTTTGTCCTTTTGGCAGCGCACCGCTAGCACAATCATGACAAGGAGGAAGATGAAGGAGACAGAACCGAGGGCAATGATGAGGATGAGGGTGAGGTCCAAGGCACCATCTTTAGCTTTGCTCGTACCCACTTTGTCTCCCACACCCCGACCTTCAGCCATGCTATCCACCAGCATCACCAGTACGCTGGCACTGGAGGACAGTGGAGGCTGGCCATGGTCTCTGACCTCAATCACCAGGTCATATTGCTGGTGGGGGTCTCGCTTAGGTGACACCCGCCTTGCTGTCCTGAGCTCACCAGTCCTCCAGTCCATCCTAAACATACCGTTCTCGTTACCTCTCTGAATGCTGTATGTCAAGCGGGCGTTCTCTCCATCATCTGCATCCATGGCCACAACACGGGTCACCAGGTAGCCTGGCTCAGCTGAGCGGGGAAGGGGCTCCTTGGCAGTTCCATTTTTACCCAGGGGAGCCAGCACTAGGGGTGCATTGTCATTCTGATCAACAATTATGACTTTGACAGTTGCGTTGGAGGAAAGCTCAGGGGCACCGGAGTCATTGGCCCTGACCATAAAGGTGAAATCTTTTAGCTGCTCAAAATCAAAAGACCTGAGTGCATAAAGGTATCCTGTCTCCTCGTTTATAGACACATAGGTTTTAACTGACATGCCCTGAATGTCACACTCTAATATGGAGTAACTGATTCGAGCGTTCTGCCCTATGTCAGGGTCCAGGGCCGTCACAGCGTGGATGTATGCTCCTGGTACATTATTCTCTGTCACATATACATCATAAACGGATTGCGTGAAAGTGGGCGCATTGTCGTTCTCATCTGACACCTGGACGCGGATGGTCTTACTGGAGGCGAGAGAAGGAGTTCCTTTATCTCTCGCCACCACCGTCACGGAGTAGGAGTCTGCCTGCTCCCGGTTCAGGAGTCCATCGGTCACTATGGTGAAGTAATTCCTGAACGAGGACTTTAACTTGAACGGGACATCACCGAGGATTTCCACGTGGATCTGTCCGTTTTCATCTGCGTCCCGGTCCGTCACACTTAACAGGGCTATGACGGTACCGGGAGCGGCTTTTTCGCTCACCGACTCCGTGACGGTGCTGAAGGTGATTTCCGGTGCGTTGTCGTTCACATCGGCCACTTTGACCAGCACTTTACAGTGTGCGGGCACGGCGTTCGGCCCGAGATCCTTGGCCTGTACAAAGATCTGATAGAGGCTGCTCTCCTCAAAGTCCACCTCCCCGCGGACTTCGATGCGCCCGGTGCGTGGATCTATGCCGAACAGCTCCTTTACGCGGCTGGAGATGTGGTTGCTGAAGGAGTAAACTATTTCCCCGTTTAGTCCCTCATCTAGGTCGGTGGCGTTCAGCTGGATGACGAGCGTGCCCACCGCTACGTTCTCCGAGAGACTCACCGTGTAGACGGGCTGCTCGAACACGGGCACGTTATCGTTCGAGTCCAACACTTTGACCACCAGCAGCGCCGTGCCAGTCCGAGGAGGCTGTCCGCCGTCCACTGCAGTGAGCACGTACCTGTGCGCTGCCTGCTGCTCCCTATCCAGATGCTTCTCCAGGACAAGTTCTGCAAACTTATTTCCGTCCGTTTGGGTCTGCACATCCAAGTAAAAGTAATTGTTGGTTGTGATATCATATGTGCGCAACGCGTTGGAGCCCACGTCCGGGTCGAACGCGCTCTCCAAAGGAAATCGGGTGCCAGGTGTTGCGCTCTCAGAGATTTCCACCGTGATGTCCGTCTCCAGGAAGCTTGGTGGGTTGTCGTTAATGTCAACCACTTCGATCTCCACCCTGAACAGCTCCAGTGGGTTCTCCAAGAACACCTCCATGTTGAGCTGGCAGCTGGCACTCTGCTTGCAGATTTGCTCCCTATCGATTTTCTCATTAACGAACAGGACGCCGTTCTCAAGGTTCACTTCCAGGTATGGCGTTCGGGAGCTAGGAACTACCTGGAAGCGCCGGGAGGCCAGCTTGGTAAGGTCCAGCCCCAGGTCTTCGGCGATGTTCCCCACCAGCGTGCCATGCTCTGCCTCCTCCGGGACAGAGTAGCGGATCTGAGATAGCGCCCCATCCGTCAAGCACAGAGCGATCAAAAGCACAATCATGGTCGGGGAAACAAGTGCACTTGGGTAAAAAAAGAAATAAATACATAAGCAAATAGCACCAATCTCACTGTCCTTTACTGATGCCAAAATCTCAACATTCTCCGGCCATTTCAGCCAGCAGGTGAACCTCTCCACAGTGCGTAAAAGTCCGAAAATAATGAAGGCGTCCGGAAAAAATTCAGTACCATCAAAAAACAAACAAGTTTTAATGTTAGTAGAGGCTCGGTTGTTTTTTATTTCTCTTAGAGGCGTCCTGAACCTTCCTTTGAAGTGGAGTGCATCCTCACTCTGCTTATAATCCACGGAGCAAACAGGAGTGCGCGCTCCTCCCAGCCACGGTCCCAGTCACACTGTTTTTACCCACTCTACCTGTTTACAGTCCTCTTCTCTCTGTAGCCTACTGATGCCGTTCACTCAACTATTTGCTTTTTCCTCCGCATCGCGCCTCCCCCCCCCGCTGGAATTGACACTGAAAGCTCTCCCCTGATTGGTTCCTGGGTTTGCCTGTCAGGCTCCGTTTGGCCAGCCCCTCACTCACTCCGTCCTTTTCTGTCTCTCTTTACCTCGCTGTCAGCTCGGAATGCTTCCCTTCGGAGAAAAAAGTAGAGCTAGAGAAGCTGAAGTTAACATTTAGAGAAATTAGGTGATCAGCTGACAAATTGTGGACCTCCTCCTGACATGACTAATAGAGCAGAGCGTGATCAGAGTGAGTGCAGCACTTGTTGACATGGTGGCTGGGCCTCTGTAAGCCCAAGGATATGCTGGGCGATCCGGGTTAATGCATGCAAATGTTGTGATATGCATGCAGTGAATCATTCGCCATTCATGTGCTGCTCTCAAGGCTGTGCTCTATAATTACACCCAGCAGTCTTAACGTTATTATTTCTCAGCCAGCCACACAGTGAGGCAGGCAGAGACTCTCATCCGTGGAACGCATACGACCCCTAGCGGCCGACATTTTAACTAGGCAGTGAGTTCCACTGAAAACCTGCCCGACAAATGATGCTTATTGTTGTTATAATTCTGGTTGTTTTCACACATTAGTAGATAGATACTTTTTGTGTGTAGCAATAATGAAAGGAGAGTGAAGAATGGGACAAAGAGCAAATGATAAGCAATCAGTCTCAGAGAATAGAGATGTTGACTCACAAACTGATCTACCATCCTGTAAAAGAAGGTTAAACACGAATCAGTACTTCATGAAAACAATGACATCAAAATATTATTACATGTTTCAACAAGCCGTCTGGCTCCTCTTCTGAGGGAAAACAAATGGTGGAAATAAAACAGTACGAAACAAGATAATGGAGTCAGTTCTTAATAGATTTTAAGTAGTCAGAAAATCTAGAGAAATACAAAAAAAATAGTCCAAAAACAGTCCTTTTTCAAGTCCAAGTCAAGTCTCAAGTTCTTCACCCCAGATCAGTGTCAAGTAACACCTGAAAGAAATATTTTCTGATTCATCCGGGACATGTAGGTCACCTCCAACTTTGGTTCACCTCTGCTGTTTCACTTTAGACCTAAATTGTTGTTTTTACCCACTCATCGCTGCAGTGTCATGGGGGGCTGGTGTCGGTCACCAGCTGTCATTGGGCGAGAGGTGCGCTACACCCTGGACAGGTCGTCACTCCATCAGGGCTGTTAAATAAACAGCTGATCATTCGTTTTCAACATTTTAATAATTATTAGCAGCTATCTTTTATTCTTTTTACATTTATTTCACCATTCAAGAATTTGCTAAAAGTCAACCTACGTTATTTCAGAAATTGAACAAATGTAATATTTACTCCTTTATAAATTCAAATAGGCATTCATTGTTTGCTGTTATTTCAACTTTTACATGTATGTTTTTTCCACATCTGATCTGGCCTTCTGTTTATCTGGGACATCTTCCTGGAGAGGAGTAGCCTATCAGCTGAGCTACTGTTGTCAGCAGCCTAATGGTCTTCTTCTTCTTCTGTAGATGATACACATGCTGATCCGGGAAGAATGAACGCAGTAGGTCAATGACTCGATGCCATCTGCTGGGTTTCCTTAGATAGAAAACGGTTTGGAATAAAAAACTGATTGTTTAATAACTAGGATCAATTTGGAATGAATGTACCTGTGTTGGAAACTGATTTGAAATCAAATCATCCATCCACAGTCCTGCTCTTTCATGTAATGTAGTATTTTTTTTCTCCTGATTATAATGGTTTATTTGGCATAGATGGAAATCGGATTTCCTTTAGCTAATTCCTCACAGCTGCTCACCAACTTTGATTTGTGTTTAGTCCTGTTTGTCATTTCTGTTGCTGGCTAATTTCTACTTTCACCTCTCTGTCGTATCATCTCCTTGGTCTCCCTACTTCCTGTTTACACCAGTTTTCAGAGAACAGCTGATATGAATCTGTATTCAGCCTTTGTAAGGAACAGTTAAAGAACTGGTACAAATATAGTTCTGTGAATCTTTATGACCATCTGAAGGAGCTTCTGAATCATCGTCACTGTTTCAGATGTCAGCTCTCTTATCCAAGCTATGTTCCTTCCTTCCTTCCTAAATCAGCCATTTGTAGCTACTCATTGTACTCTGCAGGTATCGTTTAACTGCAGACTCAATAGCATACAGTATTTTTATTAGTTACATTTACTTGTTTCAGAACATTCATTATTTTGGACTTGATTTCAGAAGCAATATTACATCTTTATATGTTCCTTATCCCGTTCTTGAACGTATTCAACATTAAAACATTCAATAATTCGGATGATCTGGTATTCTGTTCAACTGTTGGTTGATTCTTTCTTAAAGGTTAAAGGTTGGATCAGAAAGACAGAGAATGTTGCAGCTTTCAGCAGAAACAGGTTACCTACTTATGTTTGATATATTTGTACTTCTCTAGCCCTTAACTTGTTCTCTGCAAAAAACCTAAGTCTGCATGAGATGGAGCCTGTGCTCCATTCTGCTCATCGGTAGAACAGCTAAAGAGCTCCTCCTAGCGGCAGAACTACATGATGCATTGGTACACTCTCCACAGAGGTTTACCTCCCTATGTAGGTTCACTGATCGCCCACATACCATGCAGTGAGTTACTACGATCAGCTATGTACTCCTATTAGCTGCAGTACTGACTGGGTCTGACTGTCTACTGCAAAGGACAGGCCACTGGAGGAGAAGCATGAATGGGCACGGTGTCGTGCTGCCAGGCCAGCATTACTGTCTGCTCAGATAGCCAGACAGCCTGAGGGGGAGGTGGGGGAGGTGGGGGAGGTGGGGGACATCCAGTACTTCTACACATGCTCATCTCAGAGGGAGAGTGGTGAGGGGCACAACCCACAGCTCTGTGCTAATAAAATTGTTGCTCTTTCTGTCGCCCAAACTATCGCATTGTCATGATTTACATATTCATAATACTGTGTTGATCAGCCATTGTTTACGCTGAAATTGAATGAAAAGAAAGGTATAAAAAAGATTCAGCCATCCTATAAGTTAACATTTCCTCACATGTAGTAGAATGTTTCTAGCATCTCGCAATCCCACCCAGAAAATGATCCGTTAAAAAAAGGAGAAATCCTCCACACTGACATCAAGCAACATTTCACCTCCTGTTTTAACAAAGGCCGTATTAACCAAGAAACACTCACTCCTGTGGGATCACAGCAGATTTACACTGAGATGTGAAAGACAAACAACATTCAGTCTTTTTTTTAAAGTTGGTTTTTTTGCACTTCACCTTTCTTCCATTTTCAGGTGTTTGTGTTACACCTCCAGCATCCTCTGGGTATCCTGCTGAAATAATGCAAAGGCCTGTTTAGATCAACAATATTTGTTCTATGACTGAATTAAAGCTTGTCTGTAGTAGAGATCTATATCTGGAACAACTTAGTTTACGGGTGGCTGAAAGGACAGCTGGGACAGTGACCTGGCACCTCATCAGTCAGTGCAGGAGTGTGCACACACTCAAGATAGTGTCAAGTCCAACATGCTTCATTTGGAGGCGGATCATTGCACCAAGGACTGACAGCAGAGTCTGGAAACTTTTAGGCTGTTCAAGGTTTTAGCTGAGATCTTAGCTCATTTTGCCTGGGCTTTTGACGGAGTCCCATATAGCAGGGTTTTTTTTTTTAGTTTTTTTGGCCGCAGTGGGCTTTATTGACAGCAAATAGTGTGTAAAAACGGGAAAGAGGTGGGGGAATAGACATTTGGCAAATGTCCGTGGGGTGGAATCAAACCCCCGGACAACTGTGTCGAGGACTGGGGCCTCTGAACATGGGGTGCCTGTCTTAACACGACGTCTCTCATATAGCACTTTTAATTAAATGATCAACCAGGCTGTGTCTCATCAAGGACATATCTGCTGCTTAAACAACATACTCTGTGCTTTTCTACCATGGCTTTCTAAAGCAGATTTACACCAGCTGTTACATCACTCTTTGGTATTTTCTGTATGCTGTGGGTTTCAAACCATATGTTTGCTCAAAGATAATTAAATATGAAACAATGAACAAACATTTGGATTTTCGATCAGGAATGTGCTGACACCAGGTTTTTGCACATCCAGGTATTATTGGGTATCAGAAAGAGTCTTGTATGGATCTGTTTGGAGTTCAGTGTTCTGCTCAAGGGATCCTATCACATAGAGGGGCTGAATATATATTTCATACTCATTACACACACTAAGGTATGCATCAAGCATATTTAATTCAGTTAATTTGGATGATTCTGGCTCAGGGAAAAACCCAAATTTCATTTTCTCAGAAAATGTGAATATAGCAGACCAATAAAAAATGATTTGTTATGCAGGAATGTTGGTCTACTAAAACATGTCTTATGAGGACTCAGTACTGGTCGGGTCTCTATCTGCATAAATTAGTCCATTAGTGCAGCGCAGCATGGATGAGATCAGCCTGTGGTACTGCTGTTGTTTTCAGGAGACCCAGGTTGCTTTAACAGCAGTCTTCAGCTCACCTGCTTTGTTGGATCTGGTGTTTCTGTGCTTCTTCTTGACAACAGCTCAAATATTTCTCTTTGGGTTTTGGTCAGGTCAGTCTGCTGGCCCATAAAGCTCAGTGATTCCATGGACATTAAAGCAGGTGCTGATACTTTTGGTAGGTGTCAAACCCTTTTGGAGAATGGAATTTGCACCAGTTCTTTTTCTCCTTATCCCTGGTAATGTGTCTTGAAGTAGTCTGAACACAAGGACAGTGACAGTTTTTCCCCATGTCCTGGATAAAACTGTGTCTGGGCTCATGGAGCACTAAGTCCAGATACTGTCCATGCTTTGAGAGTTCCCCTAAGTTAATGAATAAACTTCACAATCCTCTCATGGTGACAGTTATCATTGCTGCCTGTGCTTCATACATTTGAGACCAAAATTATCCCCCCTGATGTACCTGAATTTAAAGAAGTCTTTTCATTACACTGACATTTTCCTTTTAGCTGGAGGTAATGTGAGTCTTTTGCAGTGGCCCAGTCAGACTCCCAGTTAGAACCTAACAGAGAATCTGTGGAGAGAGCTAAAGATTAGAGTGATGACAAAGAAGCCTTCCAAGCTTAAAGACTTGGAGCTTATGATTAAAAATAAATCTATTTCTTTTTTTAATGATGGCCATATAATGAAGGTGAAAGAAGGAAGTAGTAGAATTTGGGATTTAAATGACATAGTAGTCATCCTAGTCAGAAATAACACCAAGGTTCTTCACTTTATGCCATCCGGACAAGGGGACTGACTGAGCAGAAATCCTTTTGAACATGACATTTTTAATATAAGTAAATAAAAAACAACTTTTGTATGTCAAAACTGATACTCCTTTAACACTGTTTTATTGTCTTTTGAAAGATCCCTGTTTCATTTCTTATAAAACATGTACTTATCAAATTAAAATTATTTTAACTTATGCTAGAGGAATGAATAACTTCAGGCTCAACTGTAATGAAGAACTCTGTGAACAGCTCCTTTTTTAAGCCATAACCTTTTATAGTCCTGACATTCAAGCTTCCTGAGAAACTGAATGTTGCTTTATCATTAGCTGTAATTCGTACCAAAAGTAATATATATCTCACTTCATGTAATAAATCTATCTGTGAACTGAGTGACTGAGATTACTGAGTTTCTTGAAGATATTCAAATTTATTTCGATGCACTTATGCGTATAATCTGCTGACATTCTCTCCTGATATACAGGTTTACAATATTAATATGCTCCTGCTTATTTTTAACAGAGTATTTGACAGCCATTTGTTTCCCTTTCCAGGGCTGGTTTTCATTCTTTATAGAATTTAGTGTTGTAATGCTGTCTTCAGAGATATGGATTACAAAAAGCAGCTCTTCAATATTGTTGCATTCTGCGTTTTTTTGCAAAGTGAAGGATACCATATAATCACAACAAATCAAACAGAAAAACAATAAAAATGTGCCGATGAATTAGAATAAAATAAAACCTATGGGGTTTATAAGAGCTTTCACCATAGCCACTATAAAAATATATTGAAAATGTACAGGAATAGGTACCAAAATTCCACACTTGTGAAATTATACAAAAGAAGTAAACTACACAAGGAATACACGAAACAGTGAATGTAGCTTTAGTTATGTATATATCACTGAGTAGATAAACAATAAGTTGTAAGACTTTTACTAATTACACTTTTTTAAGGAAAGAAAAAAATCTATGATAAATTAAAGTAAGAAATCTCCTAAAATAAGCACTGAAATACTGATTCCAAGGTTATAATAAGGAGAAAATAAAACATATGCCAAACTAGATTTTTTGAAAATGTTTTCAAAAAGTGTTTTTTAAGAGTAGTTTTCTTGAAGAACATTTATACAAATTTTCATCTTAAGAAAAATGTACTAAATAAAACTAAGCAGACCAAACATGATTATCAACATGATAGATTGATCTAATGTCACAAATTATTCATGATGTGTGTTTTATATATTAATCACATACTGTGAAAAAAAATACTTTTATTTGTGATTTTCTTAATGGGCAGGTAAAGTGAGGTATACAGAGAGAGTGGAAACAAGATTTACTACTGAACAAAAAAGTTAGTAGCCTAGTTGGTAGCACTGTTGCCTTGCAGCAAGAAGGTGCTGGGTTCAAATCCCGGCCCGGGGTCTTTCTGCAGGGACTTTGCAGTGTGTGTGTGTGTGTGTGTGTGTGTGTGTGTGTGTGTGTGTGTGTGGTTGTTCGTCCTGTCCAGGGTGGACAGGTGGACAGGTCACCAGTCCAGGGTATACCCTGCCTCTCGGCCCATGACTGCTGGAGATAGCCACCAATGACGGGTACAGAAAATGGAAGAATGGAACTCTCATGTCAGAGAAACATAGAATCAAGCCCAAAAGTACACCCCAATACACCTCGCAAATTTACATGTACAATTATTTTCAATCAGCGAAGAAGATAATTTGTGATTGGAAGCATCATAGACATCTAAAAGATATTAAGACAATGTACAAAGGATATTATAGGGAAATTATTTATTTGTTAGTTGTTTTTCTTTATTTGAACAAAAAATAACTGTACGACTAATACAGTAATCAAACACCTAAACTCCTTGTTTAGGGTTCCAAACACAGGCCGGATTAGCAACACCAGGGGGCCTGGGCACTAAGGCTCACAGACCCCCTTCTCTAACCTAACACTCACACCCATTTTATATATATATATATATATATATATATATATGTGTGTGTGTGTGTGTTTGTGTGTGTGTGTGTGTATGCCACTGCCTGTCAAAAATGGAGTGACTAGCCTTTACAGAATGAAAAAACAAGCCCTATCATCTTACTCACAAATTACACAACAATGATACAACGAAATAAAAATCCTCACAACCCAGTGCATGGCTAGGGTTTATGACAATAAGGTGTTCACTGAAAATCACCTAAGCACACCAGTACTTTTTCAAATGTTCCTGACTGAAGATATAACAATGCCATCACATAACAGAACTGAGTGCAGGTTGCATTAGAACAGTCACCAAGTCAGCTAACAACTTAACACTGCAAAATACAAATATACAGCACTATAACTCTCTGCATCACACCACAATGATGTAAGATACATGTTATCCAAACAGCATAATAGAATAAGCAAGATACATCCATTATCTGCACATTCATAACACTTTATAGTGGCCTACTCACTTCACAGAAAGCACAATGGCTCTTATCTTTAGAAGTTCTTCTTTCTGGTCTTTTTCTTTGCAAAGTAGCAAATCAAGTCCTCAAAGTCCAGCTCCCTCACCAGCTCGGATTCTATGGCCATTAAGGACAGTGCAGAAAGTCTCTTCTGACCCATAGTTGTCCTGAGTTCGTTTTTTAATTCGTTTTAGTTGTGAAAAGGACCTCTCTCCCTCACAGTTGGATACAGGCAGTGTGAGAAAAAGCCTGAGAGCAACAAAAATGTTGGGAAGGTTGTCTGGAGTCCATTCCTCAGTACAATCTGCAATAGATTTGCAGGTGACTTATGTTGCTCAGTGCTGACAAAAGAGCTAAACTGGATCAGCTCATCAGATATGGAATTATCCAAGTCAGTTGGATATGAAGATGAGAGAGCATTGGGCCGTTTGAAGAGATCAGTGTCCGCACAGTCCATGTCAAAAAGGACACCAAAACGATCATTAATGTCTCTATAAGCATCCAGCCGTTTCTTCAGTCCTGACAGAAAACTGTCAATAATCACATTGAATGTCTCAACTTGGAACTTTTTACTCCCAGTGAGAACCACTTTATTGTCAACTGTCTCACCGTCAAAGGTTTTTCTTTTACTCATGCGGTGGGTCTCGGATTGGTAGGCCTGTATCACACCTGTGATGGCCCGGGCAGGTGTCTCAAAGTCAGCAAATTGTCTTCTTAGTGATGCAACATAAGTGTGCAGTGACAGCAGTCATCAGGTCCATCTCTCTCTTTTGTAAGCTGTTGCTTGTCAGCTTGAATGGGTGCAGCACAGTGTCCCAAAACATGTTCATGAGCGCGGTCTCCAGCTTCTCAAGCTTGTTACACAGCACAGGTGCCTCCCGCCTTGTGTCCCGTCGCTCTTCATTGTCCTAGGCTAACATCTGTAAGGCACTTGCTATTTTAGCATATTTTTCACAAAGAGCTCTGGTGGAGTCTCCTCGGCAGCTCCATCTTGTAAAGGAGAGGGATCTTAGCGTCAGTGAGAGGTCTACAGTGAACACCTTATTCCATCGGTGGGTGGAAGCAGAGCAAAACACATATAGTGATTGAAGGAAGTCAAAGAACTGGCTTGCTCCCTGACAGCTATTTTCCACACTATTCACACCAACGAAGTTCAAAGAATGTGCCGCACAAGGAATCTAATGCATTAGTGGGTTGTTCTTCTTGAGCTGAGTGTTCAATCCACTATATTTCCCTGACATGTTTGATGCATTGTTATAAGACTGCCCATGGTGGTTAGAAAAATGCAGCCCCAAGTCAATGATCATCTTGATCACACATTCAGCCAGACTTGATCCAGTGTGACTGTGAATTGGTTCGAATCCGATGAATCGCTCAACCACTTTTCCTGTCTCACTCACAAATCGGAACACAAAAGTTAGCTGGTCCCCGTGAGACTTGTCGGGTGTAGAGTCTACTATAACAGAAAAATACTTTGCCTACTGAAGTTCTGTAGCAATGGCTTGCTTTGTTTTTTCACCCATTAAATCAATAAATTCCTCACATATAGTTGATAACAAATATGAAGGCTTGCCACGACCCTTCTGACCATACATCTGCAAATCTTCTTTTAAAAACGGATCAAACTGTTCAAGCAGCTCAAGGATTCCCAGGTAATTACTATTGTGAGGAGATCCCAAAAGTTCATAATCTCCTCGGAAGGGAAGCCCCCTTTCACTCAGAAATTTTATCACACCAACTACACACCTCAAAACATCCTTCCAGTACTGACCTTCTGCTTCGATCTGTCTCCCAAGAGAAGCATTCACAGTGCCCAGATGTTTGCTGCGATGTGTAAGTAAAAGCATGCATATCCTGTGCTCACCACTCATTTCATGTTCTGTTATTCTCTCCGGGTGTTTCCAATCGCTAAACTCCGCAATAAACGGTTGCTGCTTTTTGAAAAACTGTACAAACAAAGCAAAAAATGTCTCTGGTTGATGGTGAATATACAATCCATTCTCGTGGAATAGCTTCCCCATTGTAAAGGTAAGAGCGTCAGTGAGAGAGCGCGTCTTTCCATCTGCGTCGTTCCACCTTCCCTAATGCTGGATACTTAGCCGCCTGATTTTGAAAGGCTAAGATTCCTTTCAATAAAATTTCGTTGCGGGTCCTTTCTGTAAGTGATCCCCTTAATGCAGGATCTTCAGGGATTTAGGCAATACCTTGTGCTGTTAGCTCTTCATTTATAGCTGTTTCATTTTCACCGGTAAGGTTATTTGCTGCCATTAGCTCAGGCTTGGCATCACTGGTAGAAGGTGATGCTTCCAAGCTAACATTGCTGCTGGCTAGCTCAAAATCCTCCTCATTTCTAGCTTTTTTGAAAAAGCTACTAACTTGGCAGAACATTTTGTATAGCAGCCACTTCTCTTTCTTTCTTTTCCTTTTTCTTCTTTCGCTTTGCAGCCCCACTGGGCTTTCTGTTGATGCTGCTGAGGTCCATTTTCTGTCCGCAGTTCCACTACATATACAATATATGGAAACCACTTGCTAAGCACCACCCACCATTATCATTAGCCAATCTACGCAGTGCACTGCCGCCTGCTCCAAATCATTACCTGTCAAGTCAACAAACTGACATGTAAGAGAGACAATCACAAGAGTCCATTTTTTGTAAACAACCATTATTTTATTCTGATTAGACAATCATGAAAATTAAGATTAAAGTCTTGCGTAGAATATTTTAAAAAGAATTCTGCCGGCAGAGGGCCCCTCTATGCCCAAGGGCCCCTGGGCACATGCCCAGTTTACCCATATGGTAGATCCGAGTCAGCACTTGGAGAAGGCAGAACAGGTGCATGGCCTTGTACAGCTAATGGTGTTTCCCTGTCCCCAGACCGCAGGGGCCATGACCAGACGATGGTCGAAATGTGCCACCACCCTGGGCCAATCCCCACAGCCGACATCCCAATGCCCCTCCACCCCATGTTGGGGCGCCACACCAATAGCCAAAGCGGACGGACGACATCCCCAGGTCACACCTAGCCAGCACCTGTACCCCAAGTTCAACCAGCTCCCGAATCAATAAATGGCCAGCCAAAAACTATGAGCCAAATATAGCAATTGTTTTCAAAAAAGAACCATTATATTGTATTTCTCCATAAAACAAACTGGATGAGGAAATCTTGGACAGCCTGGAGAGCTACTTGGATGAGTGTTTTGACAACATAGTTATGGGCAAACCACAAAAATCCACTTCTACCATGCCGACAAGCACTCCATCACAGAAACGCCCCCGTTCTGAAGCCAGCACCTCCACCATCTCTCCAGAGAAAAGCTACACCAATGCCCTGGACTCAGTTGATAAGAAGCTAGCCAGCCTAGACTCCCGTCTTAGCCTGGTTGAGGTTCCCCAAAGAATTTCAAGCTCTGAGGGAATCTCAGCGATGCATGGCAATCTCTTCACCCCAATGATAGGAAATATAATTTTTTCTCAAATGTCCACCATTCTTACTCTCGACTGGATTATTTGTTAGTCAGCAGCTCACTGTTGCCTGACATTCCAGACACTGAGATACACCCTATAGCTGTTAGTGATCATTGTCCTGTTTCTTTAACTCTGGTAAATAAGAAAGACAAAAGACAAGGCAAAAATTGGAGATTCAATATATCACTGCTTAAGGATGAAGATTTTATTAAATATTTCAAAATAGAGTGGGCATCATATTTGAAGTTTAATGACCTCCCTGGTAGGTCTCCATCCATTCTCTGGGAGGCAGGAAAAACTGTGCTTGGAGGTAAATTAATGTCATTCTCATCAAGAAAAAGAAAAATAGAAAAACAAACATGTTCAGGAGTTAGAATAAACTATTAAATCATAAGAAGCTTCCCTGGATGAGTAGAGACTTGGCAAAATCCGTAAGGCAAGCTAGAATTAAATGAAATTATTATTAAACAGACCCAGTTCTTAATTCAAAGACTTAGGACAGAAAACTTTGAGCAGGGTAATAAATCAGGTAGCTTTTTGGCTAACCTGCTCAAAATAAATATAGAAAAAAACGTCAGTATCTGCTATTAATGGTCAGACCGGCAATACAGTATATGATCCTGAAAGAATAAACAACACTTTTAAAGAATTCTACAAGGTTCTTATGGGAAGAGATGCATCAATAAAAATTATGGTTTTGCCCAGAATCAATTACTTATTCTCAATGATCTCAAGCAAACCCTCACCTGATTGGTTTAGATCTCTGGACTCCTCGTCTCTAAATTTCTTTGGAAAGATAAACCCCAACGTATCATCTTAAAAACTCTGCAGAAGACCAAAGATAAAGGAGGTCTAGATCTACCGAACTTTCATCATTATTCCTTAGCCAACAGGCTCCAATACATCTCAAGATGGTTAAAACATAGCTACCTAGATGAGTCCTGGATAGACGTAGAACAGACATTATGTAATAAGATAAAAATTTCAGACCTATCATTTATTAGCTCAAATATAAAATGACACGAATGTTTTAAAAGCATAAATATCAGCTCCTCTCTGACAGCATGGTGGGAGTTTCTAAAAATGACAGAGTCCACAATAATCCCATGCAGATGTACACCCATCTGGAATAACCCCGACATCCTACAAAAAAAATGTATGAAAAATTTTCCAGAGTGGAGGTGTAAAACAATGGAATACCTGAAACATATATTTGAAGGAACATACTTTATCACATTTAATACATTAATTACACAATAGGGGATTGACAAAAATTTAATTTTAAAATATAAACAAATTAAATATGTTCTAAAATGTAAATGTAGGCTCAATATAGTTGAGTTACAAATGCCAGCAAGAGGTTTAGATTTTTTCAATCTCAACTCCCCCAAATTGCTGTCTAAAATATACAGGACATTATCTACATTAGATGAATCAATAGCCATCCCCATTTCAAAATGGGAAGTGGATTTATCAGTCAGCTTTGACCAAATCGTCTGGTCTCAGATATGTTTAGGAACCTTTAAAATAACTAAAAATCCTAATTTACAATTAATACAATACAAAATCCTTCATAGAGTACACTATACAGGTCAACGGATGTTCAGGGTGGGTTTTACGTCGTCAAATACCTGCTTACAATGCACAGGCAATATGCCGGATAATTATATCCATGCGCATTGGTTCTGTCCACCTGTTCAGAATTTCTGGTGCCAGATATGGGAGGACTTATCAAAGTGTCTGAAATGTAATATTCCACCTTCTTCCTCAGCTTGCTTGCTGGGAAACTTAGATGGTGTCTCCATGAACACAAAGTTAGTTCAAATGGTTTACATTGCCTTATACATCGCTAAGAAAACTACCCTCCTGAACTGGAAAAATAAAAATGCTCTTATTATTAACCAGTATCAAGATCTCTTGTTGGACCACATTGGTCTTGAGACACCCTCTGCCTCCACATCTGATCAATCTCTTTGGGCTCCTTTGATCGGCTCCATCACCTAGTAAGGGTGGGATGCCTTTGGTTTGGACGTATGGGATATTGTTGCTGATGTGGGGATTTTTTTGGGGTTAGGGGCGCCTGGGGGAGGTCCTTGGAGGTGGGATCGTTTGGTGGATCGAGTGCTGGGTCTCATGGCTTTGGTGGCCATGGGTGGTGACTCCTGGTGACTGCATGCGGTGACTCCGGGGGGTTGCACAGGCGGACATGGGTTACTGGCCAAGTGGCCTTGCTGCTCTTGGGTGGGTCTGGGGTGGGCTTGTTTGTTCGGGGTTTTGGGACGTCACGCCCCCTGGCTGTGGTCCTGGCTGGAGGTCGGCCGGTGTGGGTGTCTTTGTTCCCACACATCTGTGTGTGGGGGTCGGGGTCAGCTGGTGGCCAACGTGTGCTGCCGTGTTTTCCCCTCTCTGGGCCGGTTCTCATTGCTGATGTCGGTCTCTTGCTGGGCCAACCTGTAACTCAACCTGGATGTCTAATGTCTTTTGTGCTTTGATAATAGGATGGGGCTGGGGGGAATGCCTTGGGCTTCGTGCCCCCCATACCGCACCCCGAGCACTCAGTGTCTATATGTAGATTAACAGTTGGCACCACCACGAAAGGTGAAGCTGATTTAACAGCTCCCCTTCTGAATGCCAAAAAGTGTGCCCAGCCCAAAGTCCCTACATGTGTGTCTCATGAGAATGTTATAAGTGAGAGTGTCTAAGTTGTACAGTAAAATTGGGACCAAGACCGTCTCGGGATAGCGGAGATGGAAACCCCTCCCTGCACCCCAGAGAAATGCCCAAACCCCAAGGACCTACATGAGTGGTAAGGTGATGCTAAAGTACCACCGCCCACCACTAGATGGCAATATTATGGAGGATATGGCATTTAAGCTAATACTAATCCTAATAACTTCTAAATCATAAGTCCCACTCTGAAAGCTTAATATCATCTTAATCTTTAGATGACTCTGCATTTACTATATACTACTCTAACATTATAAGCTAGATCAATGTGGAACTTGGTACATAACATCTACAGTCCAAGATAACAGAACGATATTGAAAAAGTTCCTACATTTTTTTAAATTGTACAAGTACACCATACATATGAGCACTAGCTAGGACAACAGTTAATTGCGCATATCTCCACTATATTTCAGGATTACACAACAACAATATAGATCTTAAAGAGGGACAAGACATTGTCACTATGAATTGAATTTTACGGGTTTAGTGATAGGGAGCGCTATTAAGTCCAAAGGTTTATATCTACATAATGCCTTATTAGGTTTACACCAAACTTGGTACAGATGTTCAAAGCCAAACATTGTGTCCATACTTTGAATATGATAATGATGTGAGCATGGCTTATATGCTATCTCACTTTTTACCTTTGAACTTGGTGAAATCAAATTATTTTGTCGGGCAAATCACAGATCATATACAGTGGGGTAAAAAAGTATTTAGTCAGACACCAGTTGTGCAAGTTCTCCCACTTAAAGAGATGAGAGAGTCCCGTAATTTTCATCATAGGTATACCTCAACCACTCCAGAAAATCACATGGTCTAATAAAGGATTTATTTGCAAATTATGGTGGAAAATAATTATTTGGTCAATAACAAAAGTTGATCTCAATACTTTGTTATATACCCTTTGTTGGCAATGACAGAGATCATTTTCTGTGAGTCTTCACAAGGTTTTCACACACACTGTTGGTGGTATTTTTGACCCATTCCTCCATGCAGATCTCCTCTAGAGCTGTGACGTTTTGGGGCTGTCGCTGGGCAACAGGGACTTTCAACTCCCTCCAAATATTTTCTATGGGATTAAGCTCAGGAGACTGCCTAGGCCAATCCGGGACCTTGGCTACCCAGACGGTGTGTTTGGGATCATTTTCATGCTGAAAGGCCCAGCCACATTTCATCTTCAATGTCCTTGCTGCTGGAAGGAGGTTTTCACTCAAAATCTCATGATACATGGCCCCCTTCATTCTTTCCTTTACACGGATCAGTCATCCTGGTCCCTTTGCAGAAAAACAGCCCCAAAGCATGATGTTTCCACCCTCATGCTTCACAGTGGGTATGTTGTTCTTTGGATGCAACTCAGCATTCTTTCTCCTCCAAACACGACAAGTAGAGTTTTTTGCCAAAAACTTGTATTTTGGTTTAATCTGACCATATGTCATTCTCCCCATCCTCTTCTGGATCATCCAAATGCAAACTTCAGACAGAACTTCAACTTCAGACATGTACATGACATGTAACCAGGGGGACACGACTGGCACTGCAGGATTTGAGCTCCTGGCGGCGTAGTCTGTTAGTAATGGTAGCCTTTATTACTTTGGTACCAGCTCCATGCAGTTCATTTACTAGGTCCCCGTTCTTGTGTTAATTCTTAACCCCACGGGGCTAGATCGTACATGAAGCCCCAGATTGAGGGAGATTATCAGTGGTCTTGAATGCCTTCCTGTCATAGTTCTAAGTTTTGGTGTTTTAACTTATTTTCCTTATTCGGTTTAATGATCATTTTAATGTATTCTTTGGTATTTATTTTATAGTACTTCCGTGTTCTTCATTTTCCTTTCATGCTCTTAGATGTTTTCACCTTTTGTTTGTGTCCTCCTTATTTGTTTCCTTAGTTTATTTCTCTTTAGATAGTTTCCTAATTTATTTCTTCCTTCTGTGTCCCAGTATTTCCTTAAGTTCCCCTTAGATTCCTCCCTAGACATATTATGTGTAGTTTCTAGTTTCTTAAGAGTTTTCTGTCTCCCTTGCCATTTCTTCCCTTTCCTGTTGTCTTCTTCTTCTTCTTCTTCTTCTTCTTCTTCTTCTTCTTCTTCTTCTTCTTCTTCTTCTTCTTCTTCTTGTTTATTGGCGGGTGGCATCTAACGTCTAGGTGCATTTCCGCCACCTACTATGCTGGAGTGTGAGTCGGAGTAAGAGCGTAAAAAAAAAAAAAAAAAAAAACTAAATTCGATTCAATAAACCGCTTTGTTTTAAATACTCAATCACCAATTTATATTTCCTTTCTTCACCATCTAACAAATTCTTTACGTTTATCCCTCCACCTCCTATGTTTTTTAATTTGTCCCTGAGTTTTCTTCTACTTTCCTCATATTTTATACAATTACATAAAACATGTTCCAGTGTTTCTCTCTCTACCCCACATCCACACAAGCCTGTAGGGTGCTTCCCTATCAAATACATAGTGCTATTAAGCCCAGTATGTCCCA
Source organism: Valencia hispanica (assembly GCA_963556495.2). Classification (NCBI taxonomy): domain Eukaryota; kingdom Metazoa; phylum Chordata; class Actinopteri; order Cyprinodontiformes; family Valenciidae; genus Valencia; species Valencia hispanica. Next base: position 4,544,036 of record OY747702.1, read on the forward strand.
TTCTTAATCGTGATATTATACTTTGCACTTTACAATTCATTCTTACATTGTTCCATTTTCCTACTTTCCCTTGGATTTGAAATAAATGTCTTCCTTTCTCTTCTTTTTCCCACATGCTTTGCCACTCTTCCATTATGTATGTTTTAATAATAGATTTCATTTCAGCAACACTATATGCAATATTTGTTATTTCTCCCTCTCTTATTGCCTTTTTTGCATAATAATCTGCCATTTCGTTTCCTTCTACTCCCCTATGTGCTGGTACCCATAAAAGTTTAACTTCTGTTCCCAATTTCCTTAATCTAAAAATGGTTTCATAAATTTCATACAATATATCTATTCGACTTTTAGTAGACATTAATTTAATTGACACTAATACAGATAATGAATCAGTACATATAATTCCTTTTTTAATTCTATTTTGTTCCATCCATTGCAGACTAAATGATATGGCTAACATCTCCACTGTATAAACAGATAAATAATCTGAAGTTCTTTCCCTAACTACTAATCCTATTTGTGGTATTACAAATGCAAAACCCGTTTTCCCCCCTATTATGTCCTTTGATCCATCTGTAAATATACGAAAAAATGACTCATATATATTTAATCTATCTTCTGTAATTTCTTCCCAGTTTCCTTTTCCTCCACTTCCTCTTATTTTTTCATAATTACTAAAATCAACACACACTTCTGGAAATATCCATTTTGGATTAACTGTATATAAAAACTTTTTAATTTGTACTTTATCTTGGATTTTACTCTCTTTTGCCCATTTTAGCACTTTCCAGCTACCATATTCCTTCTTTATTTTCTCATTTTCCCAACATGGACTCAGTGCCCTTTTTGCTATATGTTCATTGTCTTCACACCCTTGTATACTTGCCCAATAATTTAAAGCTAGCTGTTTTATTCTAAGCTGAATTGGCATATCCCCCATTTCTACCTGTATTGCTACAATAGATGTAGTTTTTATCGCTCCACAACACACTCTTAATGCTTGGCTTTGTATGATTTCAATCCTTTTCATTATTGTTTTAGATGCTGAACTATAAACTATACTCCCATAATCTATCACTGATCTTATCATTGCACTGTACATATATTTTAATGCCTGAGCACTAGCCCCCCACTCATATCCTCTCACACATCTCATTATATTTATTACTTTTTTACATCTTTCCTCTATTTTATTTATATTATCTTTCCATACTAATTTTTTATCAAATATAACTCCTAAATATTTAAAATTATTTACTTGCTCCAAGTCTTTTCCGTATAATGTTAAGTTCTCCATTACTTTCTTGCTTTTTGTAAACACCATACTTTTAGTTTTTACCACTGAAAATTTGACACCCCATTCATATGACCAGTTTTCCACTATTTTAATTGCTTCCTGCATTTTCTTTTGTACATATTTTATATTTTTTCCTTTCTTCCATATTGTGCCATCATCTGCAAATAATGCCTTACCAAACTCATTACCCACATTCTGAAACACATCATCTATCATAATAGAAAATAATATTGGGCTAATGACACTTCCTTGAGGAGTGCCATTTTCTACTTTACACCCCCTAGAAAGTGTACTTCCTATTTTAACTTGAATACTTCGCTCGCTCAGAAAATCTTTAATCCAGTTATACATTCTTCCTCCTAATCCTAATTTTGTCAGTTTTATTAACAATCCCTCCTTCCACACCATGTCAAATGCTTTTTCTACGTCACAAAAGACTGCTACTAATCTCTCTTTATTAATGAATGATTTTCTGATTTCAGTTTCTAAATAAACAATTGCATCCATTGTGCCTCCCCCTTTCCTAAATCCACTTTGATATTGTGATATCTTTTTATTTCTTTCCAAATAATCTGTTAATCTGTCCACTACCATCCTTTCCATTATTTTTCCTATATGACATGTTAAGGCAATGGGTCTATAACTATCTGGACTACTTGATTCTTTCCCTACTTTAATTATTGGTACAATAATTGCTTCTTTCCAATTTTTTGGTAATTTTCCTTTTTCCCATATTATATTATAAATCTCCAATAATTTAAATTTCATTTGTTTCCCTAATTTCTTTAGCATTTCATAACATACTTGATCTTTTCCTGGACTTATCATACCTGTTTTTACTAACGCACGTTCTAACTCAAACAAAGAAAAAGGCATATCCATAGTATTTTTAATATTATCTTCCTCATATTCTCCCTCTTCTATTTCATTTTTTCTCCTAGTTGCTTCTCTCCTTTCTCTTCTTTCTTCTGATAAGTTATCTGTACTATGGATTTTAACAAATGTTTTAACAAACACTTCTACCTTCTCCTTATTAGTTATAGCTAATTCATCTCCTACTTTTAACACTGGGTAATTCCATTCTCTCCTTATTCCTTTCATTTTTCTTATCATTCCCCAAACATTGCTTATTGGAGTAGTTCACCCAATCTTTCCACAAAAATTTCTCCAACTTTCCCTTTTTGCTTTTTTAACAACTCTTTTCACCTCCGCTTGCAACTTTTTATATTTTAGTAAATTTTCCACATTATGTGTTTCCCTTAGTATTTTTAAGCTTTTATTTCTTGCTTTAATTGTTTTTTCACAGGTTTCAGACCACCATGGTACATTTTTCCTCTCCCTTGTATTTCCTTTTGTTTTTGGTATTGTCAACTCTGCAGCTTCAATGATCACACTTCTAAAAGCTTCTTCTATTTCATCTACTTTATCTGACATCACTACTTTTGAACTCCATTTCTCACAATTATTTCTAAAATGATCCCATTTAGCTCTTTTAAAAATCCACCTCCCTTCCCTTCCTTCCATTATAATCCCTCTAGTCTCAAAAACTTTTCTTAGAATTAAACAATGATCACTTCCTATTGTGTCTTCTAGTACTTCCCACTCACTTATTCCTGCCAAACCACTAGATACTAATGTTATGTCTAATGCTGACATTTTACCTGTATATACATCAATTCGAGTTCCTCTCCCATCATTAATGCATACCAAATTTGCCTCCTCCATAATTTGTTCCATTATTTCCCCATTCATATCTGTTTTCCTGGCCCCCCACACCATGCTATGTGCATTAAAGTCACCGCAAACAAATACGTGTCTATTAATCCCAACTCTCAATCTTATTTTTTCAATTTCTAATCTTTTGCATGGATTATAATAATTTATTATTATAATTTTCCCCTGATTTGTAAATACCTCCACTATTACAAATTCTTCTTCTTCTTTTCCTATCTCTACAATTCTAAAATGAATATTATTATTAATAAATGTCACACACCCACCACCTACTCCCCCTGATCTATCACACCTAACTTCTATATACTGATGAAGTTTAAAATCAACCCCTACTTTTAGCCATGACTCTTGAATACATATAATGTCAGGTTTAAAATCTGATTGATCAATATATCTTTTAAATTCCTGTCCATTAGCTATTAAACTCCGTGCATTCCATTGTAAAATCCTCAACATTTATTACCCCGGATTTCCCATGTCCTGACTTGCTTGATTACTTAGATTACTTCTTACTTCCTCCCATGTTAAATCGTTGATATCTAGGTGATTTACTGCTGCTTTTACAATGATTTGAATTCTTTCAGTCTTTGATTTGGTCCCCATTGTTGCATTTATCACTCCAGCTATGAATGTAACAAGTTTTTTTAGATCCACCCATACTTTCCCTTCTTCTCCAATCCTCCTATTGTTAGACTCTTCCCTTACTCCTCCATTTCTGTCCTCTATTCTTTGATCTACCATTTTTATGGCTTCGGCATATGAGGTCTTGTTTTTAACTCTCACTTGTTGTATTTGCATCTCCCTTTTCATTATCTGACATCCTGCATATGTCACACTGTGCTCTCCTCCACAATTACAACATTACAAACCTTTGACATTGAAAGCATCTTAAAGGTTTTGGGATATATTCCCTCACTGAGTATGCTATGTACCCTAGAGTCACTTTTGTAGGTAGATTTTCTCCCTCAAATTCCAATAAGATACTCCCAGTTTCTCTTCTTACTCCTTCTTTAAACACTGTCAGTCGTTTTGCCTCCTTTATCTTACCACCTTTTATATTGGCTTTTATTTCATCTATTGACATTTCAAGTGGTATCCCCCAAATCCCCCCTTTTGCTCCTCTTTCTCCCATTCCCACCTTACTTGCACTAATTACCTTACATTTTCCCACTTCCTTCATTTTGCAAGCTTTCTCACTCTGCTCTTTACTTTTGCACATTATTAGCAGGTTTCCATCTCTCAGAACTTTAGCAAGTTTAATGTCTCCTAGTTGATTTTTCAATACTGTTTTCAACTTTACTGGATTCAAAGCCTGAACCCCATTTCCCTCTCTGAACCTCAATATGACTTTAAATTCTTTCCTTTCTTCTGTACTTCTTTCTTCATCACTATACGTCCTTTTCCTTTGTTTCCTACTTTCACTTCCTTCGCAATGATATGCTCTATTTTCCTTTACCCGCTCCTGTCCAAAACTCATTTCCATATCACTTCCACTTTCTTCAAAATCGCCCCACTCCTTCTCATTCACAGCACAGCTGAGCTTACCCGCCATTGCTTTCATATCTTTTCTAGCTTTCGCCATCTCTTCCAAATGTCGTCCTTTCTTTCGGCAGATTAAAGAGTTCACATGTCTTTCTTCCATCCAATCCTTATCTCCATTAGATTGCAAGGTTTTAACCATTCACTGTTTTTCTCTATCTTTCGTTTGACAAACAAACTCCCTCTCAGTCAAACTTCCTGTTTGGCGTCGTCACCTGCAGAGCAGCCGTCCAATTCTAAACTTCTTCTTCTTTGTCGACTTCGCTCTCATCACCGATCCTTTCCTGTTGTCTCCTTGCCACTCTGCTCTTGACCCAGATTCACGCATTGCCCTCACCTGCATCTGCTTTCACTAATTAGTCCATGGTCTTCTCTGTCACTTCCTCATTCCCTCCTCAGTATGTATTCAGCTTTCATTCAGGAACTACTCGCTGGTTTGTCTTCATTCTTCCCTGTGTGATTCCTGCTGCATTTTCCTGGTCTCTGTGTTCCCATGAGGTTTTGTAAGTTTTTAGTTCTTTGTTTAATTAAATTCTAATTTCTTTATTTTGCTCCATTTGGGTCCTCATTTATACCAAAACATTTTCTAAAATTTGGTCCCACAGTTAATATTTTCCCACCAAGCTGTTTGCCTATTGTAGATTCCGCCTTCCCAGCCTGGTGCAGGTCTAAAATTTTGTTTCTGGTGTCCTTTAACAGCTCTTTGGTCCATAGTGGAGTTTGGATTGTGACTGGTTGTTTGGTACTGATAACAAGTTCAAACCGGTGCCATTAATACAGGTAATGAGTGGATGACAGAGGAGCCTCTTACAGAAGAATTTACAGGTCTGTCAACTCTTGCTTGTTTGTATGCGACCAAATCCTTATTTCCACCATAATTTGCTAATAAATTCTTTAAAAATCAGACCATGTGATTTTCTGGATTTTTATTTTTATTTTTTTCTCTCATTTTGTCTCTCATAGTTGAGGTATATCTATGATGGAAATTGCAGGCCTCTCATCTTTGTAAGTGGGAGACCTTAAAGAGTAACTAAACCCCAAAATATTATATACTAGTATTATTACTAATACATATAATATTATTTGCCAAGAGAGTTCACCGGCGTAATTTTGGCAGTTGTTTACATTCCACCTTCAGCCGTTGCCGACAATGCATGTGATGTCATCAGTTCCATTGTTGCTAAGCTACAGACACAGCACCCCAATGCATTTGTGGCAATATCTGGTGATTTTAATCATGCCTCCCTCTCTACTACACTTCCAACATTTCAACAGTTTGTCAGCTGCTCTACAAGAGAAAACAGGACCTTGGATTTGTTTTATGCAAATGTAAAGGATTCATACACGTCCAAACCAAGAACTCCTCTGGGACAATCAGATCACAATCTTGTTTTTCTCTGTTCAGAATATAAACCACTTGTTCAGAGGCAACCTGTGACAAAACGAACTGTGAGAAAATGGTCACAGGAAGCTGAAGAAGCCCTGCAGGGTTGTTTTGCAACCACAGACTGGATGACTCTTTGCCAAGCACATGGAGAGGACATCAATGCCATGACTGAGTGTGTGACTGACTCTATAAACTTCTGTGTGGACAACATCATCCCCACCAGAACAGTGAGATGCTTCCCGAATAACAAACCCTGGATCACCAGTGACCTGAAGGAACTGCTAAACAAGAAAAAAAGAGCCTTCAGGGAGGGAGACAGGGAATTACTGAGGAGTATACAGAAGCAACTTAAGGTCAAGATCAGAGACAGCAAGGAGGCATACAGGAAGAAGCTGGAAAACAAACTACAGAGGAACAATATCAGAGATGTCTGGTCAGGAATGAGAAAGATCACAGGCTTTAAGGACAGGAAGGATTGGATAGTTGGAAGTCTGGACAGAGCCAATGAACTGAACATATTCTTCAACAGGTTCAGTTCTGGAACTACCTCAGCATCCCCCTCTCCTGTTCCCAGCCAAACAGACATCCCACTCTCCTCTGATCAACAGCTTCCCTGTTACACCTCGGATGTTTTATCCTTCACCTCAGCCATGGACTCTTCTAATTCCACAAGTTTGACTTCAACCAAGTCAGGAAATGCTGCTACCCCCTTTGCCTCCCCCTCCCACTTGTCTGTCTCCAAAAGTCAGGTGAAGAGGCAGCTGGAGAAACTGAACCGGAACAAGGCTGCAGGTCCAGATGGTGTCAGCCTCAGAGTCCTGAAGGCCTGTGCAGAGCAGCTCTGTGGGATTCTGCAGCACCTCTTCAACCTTAGCTTAACTCAGGAGAAGGTTCCAGTGTTGTGGAAGACATCCTGCCTTGTTCCAGTACCCAAAAGAACTCCCCCATCAGTCATCAATGACTACAGACCTGTTGCCCTGACATCCCACGTCATGAAGGTCCTGGAGAGACTCCTGTTGGCACCACTGAGTAAGCAAACAAGAACGTATCAGGACCCGCTGCAGTTTGCTTATCGCTGTGGAGTTGGAGTTGAAGATGCCATCATCCACCTACTTCAACCAACCCACTGTCAAAGCAGGCAGCACTGTGAGGATCATGTTCTTTGATTTCTCCAGTGCATTTAACACAATTCAGCCTGATTTGCTTTGTCAGAAACTCCTGAAGACACATGTGGAGCCCTCAACAATCGCCTGGATCAATGACTACCTGACCAGCAGACCACAATTTGTGAGACTGAAGAATTGTGTGTCAAACCAGGTGGTCAGCAGCACAGGAGCACCACAAGGGACCGTACTCTCACCATTCCTTTTCACTTTGTACACCTCAGACTTCCAGTACAAATCAGAGACGTGTCATCTGCAGAAATACTCAGATGACTCTGCAATTGTCGGGTGTATCAGAGATGGACAAGAAGCTGAATACAGAGAGCTGGTGGACCGCTTTGTGACATGGTGTGGAAACAATCGTCTCACCTTGAATGTGAACAAAACAAAGGAGATGATTGTAGATTTCAGAAGAAACAGGCATAAGTCAAACACTGTTTCCATCATGGGAGAAGAAGTGGAGGTGGTTGAGGAGTTCACCTTGACAACAGACTGGACTGGAGGCGCAACAGTGAAACCGTCTACAAGAAGGGACAGAGCAGACTGTACTTCTTGAGGAAGCTTAGGTCCTTCAAGGTTTGCAGCAAGATGCTGCAGATCTTCTACAAGTCTGTTGTGGAGAGTGTAATCTCTTCAGCCGTCATCTGTTGGGGTAGCAGCATCAGAGCCAGGGATTTAAATAGGCTAAACAACCTGATAAAGAAGGCTGGTTCTGTTCTTGGGACAACTGTGGAAAATCTGGAGATGATAATGCAAAGAAGGATTCTTCATAAAATCAAAAAAATTATGGACAACCCTGAACATCCTCTTCATGAGACTGTTATACAACAACAGAGCGTCTTCAGTCTGAGGCTTCTTCAGTTTCGCTGCAATACAGACCGCTACAGGAAATCCTTCCTGCCCACAGCCATCATCATCTACAACAACTCCTTAAAGAATTAATTATATGAGCTACAACACTTAATTTCCCTCTGGGATCAATAAAGTATTTTTGAATTTGAATTTGAAAACAACTTTTTTTTGCTTATAAACTTTATAAATTGGTCTTTACCAATGCAGGCTTTCAGTTTCTGGGAATTATTTTTACATTTTGGTGTAAACTTGATTAATTCTACACTTTTTGGTCTAAAAACGTCTTAGTGCTGCCCTCTTAGGGTTGAACGGTGGATACTGCATTTGAATTTTGTGATTGGTGGAGAGCGGTACATCTTTACGTCACAGGCATTGACTGTGTCACAGCAGTCATGGTCTCACAGACACGGCCAGTGGGTTTGGGTATAAAACTATCAGACATACCGGGGTTATGATTTTTCAAGGGGTTCAGTTACACTTTAAAAAGAAAATATTACTAAATTTGACCAGTAGATGGCGGTGTTAAGGTCAACACTTTTATATTTTAACTCCTTAAATGTAAGTCCGACACATAAAATGTTAGTGTCAGGGTAATCCTTGAAAAATTCTGGATCAGGTAACCTAGGCTACTTCTGTATTTAAAAAAAGCTCTTTGTTACAGCGTGACAAAGCTATTTAAAGTCAAAACCTGACCCCCAAGATTGAACCCGATCAGCCTAGAAATTTGCACATATCTAAAAAGCCAACCATAAGAAGTTATTGTGGCCTATTTTTTTCTTATTATTTTTTTGGAATTGAATGCTTTGTGTGGATAAATGTTGTTCGTGACCTAGCCACAAAATAAACTGGCCATAATTCAAAAATAGTAGGAATAAATTAAATGTCTTTAAACTTGATCTTTGAAGGTGGATTTTGAAGGTGTGTGGATTTTGACAAATTTTCACCACTAAGGGAGCGCTACCAGCAGCAGATTACCTTTAAAAAAAGGTTAAATGGATCTTCACAAAACGTTGCACATACCTTTTATGGCATGGTCATTTAGGTTAAATATTGAATATGGTATTGATTGACGGGAGGGAGCAGGACTTATTAATTTTGAAAAATAATTTTGAAAAATTGAAAAATCACTGGTTTGTCCAAATGAGCTCAGTTTTTCAGGATGTATTCCTTATAGGATCTTAAACGACTGGCACATTTAACTCTTGCGCTTTTTTTGTTTTTTGTTTTGTTTTAAAAGGTCTCCTTCACTGAAACCATTTAAAATTCCCTATTGTTGAAATACAATCCTTCCTTCCGAGTCGGACATGTATGCTGCCAGTGATACTGTTGTCCCACCCCTGTTGCAGACTTCTGCTGTAAACAAACATGGCTGGAGTGTTTAAAACAGAGCGGTACAAAGTTCTTAAGAGCGTCCTTTTATTTTTATAAGCCTTTATAGTTGTGTACACAGTCAAATTCTAATCCCAATTTCTTTCTTGTTTTGCGCCAAGGTAATGTATGTCTACGCATGACGTAACAGATATGCGCAGTAGTGACCGACATTCGGAATAAGTGTTTACATGAACAGCGATCGGATTAACAATCGGCATAACCCAGCCATCTCAATAGAGGGTTTTCACCGACGCCATGTTCTGTGAGGTAACCCGGATTCGCGGCCATATTGGAGGCACTCGGAGGTAAACACTGCGATGGAAAAATGTCCGAAACCACAGAAAAGCTCCTCAAAATGCGTTATGGTTGCAAAGGCATACAGGGAAGGACTTGGTCCGCAAGAAAGGGCACGATACATGGAAAAGTTCAGGTTTATTGGTGGTGCAGATCCATACGAGTTGGCTCCTTCATCTTGGATCAATGACGACCCGGAGAGTCTTCCGTCTATTGCTTATCCCGACATCGTCAACTACCTGGTTTTTTCGCCAAGCCCATTCACAGCGGAAGACCTTAAATCTTATAAAAGTTTGGAAGCCTATAACCAGATGGTGTGTGGATGGGTGAGGGAGATGCAGTATCAAGTCATCAACGACAGATGTGTTGTGAATGCCAAAGTAAGTAATGCAATAACGTGTTTAACCTAACCATAACTGTATGATATCATGAATACCCACGGTGTAACGTTAGCCATGAGTTTTTCACCTTCAGACAGTCTACATTTCTATATACACTGTACACTATAAACTACAGATCACTATCAGAATTTAAAACCTCTGGGGGGGCTGAACCTTACATTGTGAACAAGTGATGTAGATAAGATCATTCTTTTTTAATCCCCAGAGGCGAAATAGTAAAAGTTTTCAGTAGCAATACAGAAATATATAAGGAAACCCCATACAAAAAAAGAAATGCAATGCATAATAATATATAAGGCTACCTGTTAGTTTAAGAAAAAAAAAATGTTTAAAAAAAAAAATTGAAATGGTGAGAAACTATTTTGTTATTCTTACAGAATTATTTAGTTGCTTTGTCTTTTATTCAGGTACTCCACTCTCAATCAATCCGAGCAACACCCCTGGAACCCTGGATAATCGTGGAGAAGTCTGGCCGGATACTTGGAGCCCACTGCACGTGTATGGCTGGCCTTGGAGAGACGTGCACACATGTCGCTGCATTATTGTTTCTCATTGAAGAAACAGTGAAGTTGAGAGACTCAAAGATAGTGACTCAAGTAATGCATTAATGTTAAGGTTGCACCAAAGGGAAAATGGTATTGCCCAAAGTGCCAAAAACTACCTCGGTTTCTTCCAAAAAAGGGAAAGAAGCCTAAGTAAAAAACAAAGCTTTTTTTTCAGTGTACTGCTTTGAAGCTATGCACTTCAGGCACTTTTTTAAATTTTTACTTGTTTTAATGTTAGTGAGATATTGTAAGGCGATACTGACCAAAGAAAGTTTTCAAACTCACATTACATACAAAATTGTGTTTAGTTAATCATACTATAGTATATACTACATAGTTTATAAGCTAAGTGTTCTGATAACTGTGTGGTTTTCCTTGAATAAATCTGTGTTCTGATGAAAGTGTGATGCTGTGTGTTCTCTTCCACAACAATACAATAATAACTGAACAAAGACTGTATGTTTTTGTTCAGTTTGTATACTTAAGTCAATTATGAATAATTTTAAGCTATAATATAGTCCAGACCTGTTGATATTTTATTGACAGTTGATATAAAAATATACTTTAGTCAAAATCAACAATTGATGGGCAAAGGTTCACCAGAGCACAACAAACAAGACCAATCTTATCAATGGTACAATAACAATCATTATCCTTGCACATCAAGAAATCAATAGGAAGTTTCCCCCCCAAAATAGTATATTTCTGGCGCACACTACCAATCACACGCTCAACATGAATCCTCACACGGGCAATTTTCCTTGTGGTTTCCAAATCAACAGGAGCTAACTGGGATTTTCCACGTGTGAAGGCTGGAATTTTTACATGAGCCATTCTACAACCCAAAGTGGCCTGAATATTAAAGCCACGATCAGCAAGGACAAGATCACCAGGAACTATGTTGTCCAGAAAGCCACAGTTTTCAGTTATGTATTTGTCACTCACTCTTCCTCCCCATGCATTTGAAATGTAAGACACTGTGCCCTGTGGTGTAATACCAATCAAGAATTTAATTGTGTTATGGTGCTTGTAAGAAGACCTTGTTTCTGCTCTGGCTATAAGGTTAGACGGACGCTCTATAAAAACTTCAAAACAGTCAATAATAACGGCACATTTTATCCCAAAATGTTTCCTGAATTGCATTGGCATGGTTTTTTTGCAAATTCTCTCTTTCTGGCCATATGATAAGTGGTTTCATACGAATAAACATGACATCAGTGACTATCCTAGAAGCAGTGGCTACTGATATGTTAAATGTATATGACAGGAAGGTTGTGGAAACATTAAGCCTAAGGCGAATAAGTGTCAGCATCAACTGCTTAAACTTATCAAGTGACTTCTTCACAGGGAGGTGGGGACTAAGGAATGTGAAGAGAGCCAACAGTATCTGGTATGTAGGTAGGCCAGTAAAAAATAAAACCTTTTCATCCTTATCAAGAAATGCACTTTGGTCATAGGAAGTGGACAAATGTGCCACATCAGAGCGCATATGAATGTTTTCAGTTCTAAGATTCTGAAGTTCACTTGTCATAGCCTCAATTAAATCACCAGTCATATCAGTTTGTGTCCCCGTTCTGCACAAATTACTGCTCATGTTATCACTTGTCAAAGAGTCATCAGTCCCAGCAGGAGAAGCAACAGCAGCAGCTTCATCCTTCAGTCTCTGCTGGGTTCGATTCAAACGACGTCTGTAGCGTGATGTCCCTGTTTCTTCAGGTGACCTTTGCTGACCTGTCATTCCAACAGATGGCACCCAATCTGGGTCATCCTTTTGATGAAGGTCAGACCTTTTACCTGTAATACAATGAGAAATACAGCATATTTATTTATTTTATTTTAGCTCACAACTGTGTTGCTACTGTTGCAGGCTATTAAACATGATTATATTAAGTCAATAGCCAATAGCTTGATATAAATAACATTATCATAATCACACTAGAAAATTAGTTAAGAGCAACTGCTTTTAACAATTCACTTACCTGACAAGAAATGGGCCGAACAAATTCGGATGTTGTCCAGATTTTTGCCTCTTAGATCCTAGTTTAGCTTTGCTAACCACAAGCGCTTCCTTTCCTCTGATAACTTTTGGCAGTCTATAAAACTGCAATTTTTTTTCACGGTCTGACCGATTGGTACAGCCAAAAACACGGCAATAATTCACCATTTCCTTTTGTTAGACGTTTGGAATCTGAGTGCGTGCGCTTTGTTTACCTCCAGTATCTCCAATATGGCGACTTCCGGTTTGATGACGGGGCGATGACGCGCCGTGAAAACCCCCTATTGGAATGAAATCTTGATCAGATTGAGTGTGATCGGATCAGAGTATTCCAAATGGCGCGTTTACATGAAACATTTTTATTCCGATCATGCTTTTAATCTGATTACTTGTGGCCATGTAAACGCAGCTATAGACAGCACAATACGTTTTTACCCAAAAAAGAGGAGCTGAGGAAGAAACAGTTGGAATTTGTCTTGAAACACCATCAGTGAAGTAAGTTAAGTTAGTAAGGCTGGACTACTGTAATTCTTTACTACCAGGTCGTCCACAAAATGCCATTAAAAACCTTCAGTTGATCCAAAATGCTGCAGCAAGAGTTCTGATGAATATTAAAAAGAGAGATCACATTTCTCCTGTTTTAGCTTCCCTTCATTGGCTCCCTGTTAAATCCAGAATAGAATTTAAGATCCTTCTTCTTCCATATAAAGCCCATAATAATCAAGCTCCATCATACATCAGAGATCTAATTGTTCCTTATGTTCCCAACAGAGCACTTCGCTCTCAGACTGCAGGTTTACTTGTAGTTCCTAGGATTTCTAAAAGTAGAATGGGAGGCAGATCTTTTAGTTCTCAGGCTCCTCTCCTGTGGAACCAGCTCCCAGCTTTAGTCCGTGAGGCAGACACTCTGTTTACTTTTAAGGCCAGGCTTAAAACGTTCCTTTTTGATAAAGCTTATAGTTAGAGTGGCTTAGGTCATCCTGAGCTATCTCTGTAGTTATGCTGCTATAGGCTTAGACTGCTGGAGGACAGACTGACCTTTTCTTCACTCTGCTACTTCTCTCTTCTACTACTCTCCAGTTGCATTATTTGCTCGATTTCAACTGTTAACTTTGTTTTTCCTCAGTGTTTTTCTCTCCATAGAAGCTACACCTGGTCTGGTATCCTGCTTGGCTGCAATGCCTTGTTGGACAGGGGGCATCCCAGGAAGTGAACATCCCTTGTCCTGCTATCAACTTTTTACTTTCATTAATATAGAAAGTACTCTTGCATCAGTTCTTTTGTTCTTTGTGTCTCTGCTCTGTCTTCTCAAACCCCCAGACGGTCGTGGCAGATGGCCGCTCCTACTGAGCCTGGTTCTGTTGGAGGTTTCTTCCTGTTAAAGGGGAGTTTTTCCTCTCCACCGCTGCTACATGCTTGCTCAGTATGAGGGATTGCTGAAAAGTCAGGCAGCTGATCCAGAACGCTGCCGCTCGCGTCCTCACTAGAACCAGGAAAGTAGAGCACATCACCCCAGTTCTAAAGTCCTTACACTGGCTCCCTGTAGCTCAGAGAATAGACTTCTAAATACTTCTAGTTTATAAATCATTACATGGCTAAGCACCAAAATATGTTGAAGACCTGCTGTTACTATAGCAACCCACCACCAGACCACTCAGGTCCTCTAATTCCAGTCTACTCAACATACCTAGAATCAGAACCAAACACGGAGAAGCAGCTTTCAGTTTCTATGCTCCTCTAATCTGGAACAAACTTCCAGAAAACTGCAAAGCTGCTGAAACACTGAGTTCTTTTAAATCCCAACTAAAAACGGATCTGTTTAGAGCTCCCTTTGATTAATGCTTTCATGTATCATGTTTTGTGTATGCTTGTTTTACTGCTGTTTTTTTCATTATATGCTTTGTAATGCTTTGATAAATCTGTGTGTGTTTCTTGCTTTATTGCTGTTTTTACTTTATATGTTTTGTCTGTGTTTTACTGCTATTTATTTTACCCCATAATCATGTAAAGCACCTTGAATTACCTTGTTGTTGAAAGTGTGCTATACTAATAAAATTGCCTTGCCTTAAATTGATATGTATTAACTAAATAGATAATGTTTATGTGAAAATACACTTAACTTTAAATGCATTGACTAAATAAATATATAAAGTTTATGTAAAGATTTTGAAGCCATGTAGTTATTTTGTATTTATCCAAAACATTTCATTAGATTAACTTAAATGTTTGTCTTAACAAGAATGGAAAATTTACATGTAAATAAAATACATAAAGTCTAGATTTTCAACTAGATAAGTTTTTGTGTGTGGAGGGTAAGTGTAGCCCTATAAAATTAGTAGTGATGGGGATGTGAAGCCTTTTGAACCACCAAAGCTTTTCAATCCAATAGTATTGAAAAAAGGATTATGGTTCGATGCTTCAGAGCTCTGTGAGGACATCTGCTGGTAAATATTTGTATTGCACTGTATTGTTTCCAGCCGATTCCACTCTGTTGAAGATGAAGGGTGGATTTAACTGTATGGACAAATAAAGCATTTAAGTCTCCCCAGGACCATATCATATAGTTTGCATTGTAACATTACAGCAGAAGTGTCATGCTTGGCACGATAGTGCCTCAACATTGATGAGGTGTTATTGTACGCCAGTTGTTGGTTACAAATAACACATTGCACCTACAAAATATAACATGAGAGAAAGTATAGACCACTAGCTGTCAAAATGCAAATAAGACAACGCCCCTTCCGACCACGCCCCCTGATCACGGCCACTTCCGGCCACGCCCCTTCCGGGTACGCCCACTTCCGGGTACGCCCCTCCGGTTACAACCCTTCCGGTTACGCCCCTTCCGGTTACACCCACTTCCGGGTACACCCCTTCCGGTTACGCCCCTTCCGGTTACACCCACTTTTGCGGGCACCCTGACTGCCGTGACAAGCTCCGCCCTGTCACAATAAGCTCCGCCCCCTGATGACCACGCCCACCTGTCACAATAAGCTCCGCCCCCTGATGGCCCCGCCCATCTGTCAAAACGGGATACGCCCCCTGGTGGGCACGCCCACCTGTCAAGATAGGACACACTCACCTGTCAAAATGGGGTACGCCCCCTGGTGGCCACGCCCACCTGTCAAAATAGGACACGCCCACCTGTCGAAATAGGGTACGCCCCCTGATGGTCACGCCCACCTGTCAAAATATGGCACTAAATGGCTCCCTCTAGTGGTTCTACAATTAAACTAAATGCAAAAAATGAAAATACCTCCCCCTAGTGGCCCAATAAATACTATTACACCAAAACTTATAAATGCCTCCCTCTAGTGGTTCAAAATTAATATAACAGCCTATTGTATAATTGGCCCCCTCTAGTGGATCAAAGTAACATTACATGCAAATATGAAAATACCTCCCCCTAGTGGCTCAAAAATTAAACTACATGCATATATGAAAATACCTCCCCCTAGTGGCCCAATAAATAGTATTACACCCAAATGTGAAAATACCTCCCTCTAGTGGTTCAAAATTAATATAACAGCCTATTGTATAATTTGCCCCCTCTAGTGGATCAAAGTAACATTACACCCAAATGTGAAAATACCTCCCCCTAGTGGCTCAAAAATTAAATTACAGCCTATAGTATATATAGCGCCCCCAATGGTTTGAATCTAACTCCTCAGTGTCATCAGAACATGTCCGAACAAGTCCCTTTAATATTATACAGTCTGGGCTCTGTCTCAACATGACTCCTTGAGCATTCCATTTTATTTTAAACAGTTAAAAGGTGCTTTTTAGCTTCCTGACTTTAATTTAAAACCACATTAGCTCCAACACTCTAGAGACACCATTACATCTGATTCTAACAATTCAACCATGATAAATTAAACTTGTAAGAGCACTAAAAAGAGAATTTATTCACCCACAGCTATGTTGAAGCAGATGCTCATCCTTTTGTTGATTTTAAAAATGCACCATTACACAGTCTTTAAAAACAGATAAGGATTTTAAAAAACATCACTTTAAACCTGGGTGCTTTAAGCTGGAAATAAGAAATCTATCAAACTACTAAAGTTACTGATAAAAAACAGTCCACCAATCAGCGTTTGACACGCCCCTGCTCTGCTTTGTATTCGCTGTATTTATCACGCCCCTGTCTTCACCTACGTCCGCAAGTCGGGTAAACCGGTTTGGGCGGTGCTCACCGGGCGGCATTTACCTGTATAAAAGGCTGTCGGAAAACGGTTAATCTCTACAGCATGCTGGAAGGACCTCATTCAACAATCCGACCTTAAGGACACGGAGCGCGGTGCTGCGACGAACAAAGAAAACAGCGGTTTCACGAAGACTGTATCACCGGCTTCATTCGAGGGGAATCCCAGAAGCCCGCGTCATTGTCAGACCGCGTCAGAGCTGAGTCCAGGCGGGATTCCCGAGCTTCCCCTGCTAAGAGCTGGAGTTAAGGGTTCAGCGAGGAAATCAACTTCACAGCGACTTCAGGAAATCTTCACATCGGCGACCTGTATGAGTAAATGTTTTTTTTAGCTCGCAATTGTGCGGTCGTCTACGGATGTTTGATAGCACCAAGATGGATTCGCTGCTGGCTTATCGATAGATTCACCGTAGCATACATACTCTGTTACAGCTAGAAGTATCGCTCAACTGCAGTTACTGCTCTGAGCTGGTTTTGGGCTGGAGCGGGAAAAAGGCGGTGGAGATTGTTACAAAGCGAAACTCCACTCTGAGGTGAGTTTACTTTTTTTAAAATTATGTTGACTGTTTAGATACGGGTATTACCGTATTTTTATTTATTTTATTATATTCCTGACTTTTACCTGCGTTTTATCATAGATCGTGATCGAAGCGCGGAGCTGTTTTCAATTGGATCTCAGCGGATCTGCCCAACGCCCGCCTCGCTACTTCAATTAACAGTGAGACTGTCTGGAGCTTTCTCCAACTTGTGTATTGTCTGACTCTGGTTTCGGGCTGGAGCGGGAAAAAGGCACTGGGGTTGTTACAAAGCGAAACTCCGCTCTGAGGTGAGTTTACTGTTTTTAAAATTATGTTGACTGTTTAGACACTGGTATTACCGTATTTTTATTTATTTTATTATATTCCTGACTTTTACCTGCGCTTTATCATAGATCGTGATCGAAGCGCGGAGCTGTTTGCAATTGGACCTCAGCGGATCTGCCCAACGCCAGCCTTGCTACTTCAATTAACAGTGAGACTGTCTGGAGCTTTCTCCAACTTGTGTATTGTCTGACTCTGAATGTTTTTTCATGTCCTTTTTTTTCTGATCGTGTGTTTAAATAGCAACATCAACCAGTCACTATGAATGTCTCACAGGAGCTAAATAGTCCTCAACCGTCTAGTCAGGAAGATGAAGAATTTCAGATCAATGTACGTGACGAATTCAATAACATAGAGATCCGACACAACTTTGTCCGGCCTGAGGGTGATCATCCGTGTCCGTATGAATTTCATAATCACATAATGAATATGCTCAGGGGTTTATCAGACCGGGTGACACCGCTGGTTAACACTAACGATATTGTGCAGATAGAGGTTAATGGACCCGGCGTGTCTCGCAGCGTGACTTTCTCTGTCGATGAAGGGGGGAGTAACGTCATGCACCAGTTCGAAACGTTTTTAGATGATCTGATGCAATCCAATGCTGAAATAGCCTCAACAGAGCGTTTGGAGTTTGTAATTCAAACAGTGCGTGATCTTAGCGGGGGAGCTAGACGAAAAGCTGAAATGTCTCTCGATTGCGAGCTTATACACAAGAAGAGACGCCACCTATACATTGTGAACAATGATCGAGATGATAAACTGTGTTTTGCTATTAGCTTAGCCTGTGTTGCAGACCCTAGCCTCGGCTCCGATGCGGCTATACAGCTCGGTAGAGAGTTGCAACAGCGTGCAGGCCTTTCAGAACACACCCCCGTCAGATCAGGCGATATCCACAAATTTGAGAAGTTGTTGAACAGAAAAATAGTTGTTTTTATCAGAAGTGAGGGAGAGAGAGCTCTAGGGAAGATTCAGACCGACTTTGAGGACCGAATCAGGACTGTTTTTCTATTGCACTTCCGAGACCATTACTACGGGATCAAAAACTTGAAGGGTTTTATAGGGGCTCGGGATATTTGTCACTACTGTTTCGATCCTATAGGGCATAAATACAATCATGTATGCAAAGGTTCGTGCGCTGTCTGCAATGATGCAGCGTGTGCTCAGGGGGTTACAAATCCGATTCTTTGTCATGACTGTAACAGATATTGCAAGAACCAGACGTGTTACGATAGACATAAAGTACCTGAGCTAAAACCCAGGGCGCGTGTGATGGTCAGTCATTGTGATCAGGTGAAGAAATGTCCCAACTGTGGGTTAAACTATAACCAGAGTCTCACAACAGGCAAGAAGCATGTGTGTCAAGGGAAGAAGTGTAGGATTTGTGGGGGTAAGCTTGACAAGGACCAGCCAGCATCGGACCATAAATGTTATATCCAAACATGCTCTGTCGATAGCGAAATAAGTGACAAGGTGATTTTTTACGATATTGAAACTTTCCCTGGTGCGCAGGGTGAGCATGTTCCATTTCTGATCTGTTCAAAGTCCACATCTGGCGAGGAGTGGTCAGCCTACGGTAGTGATTGTATTCGGGAGTTTATTCGTGAAATCAGGAGGCCGGGCCGTCGGAATTACACATGTGTAGCCCATAATGCTAGAGCTTTTGATTCCTACCTTGTTCTGAATGCAATGACGGAGATGGGTTTAAATCCTGACATCATTATGCAAGGGTGTAAAATTCTGAGCATCACTGATCCTGATTACGGTTTGAGGTTCATTGACAGCCTATCTTTCCTTGCCATGAAGCTTAGTAAAATGCCTGAAGCCCTCGGTTTTCCTGACCATAGCAAGGGCTATTTCCCACACCGTTTCTCATCCTCTGATAATCTGAGCTATGTAGGTTCTTACCCGCTGCTATCATTTTACGGTGTTGAGCGAATGAATCGTGCTGAGCAGGAGGAATTCTATACATGGTACGCTGAGGTTAGCAAGGGCGTGTTTGACTTTAAAAAGGAGGCTCTCTTTTACTGTAAGAATGATGTGGAGATACTCCTACAAGGATGTACAAGGTTTCGTCAGGAGTTTTTTAACGACAGTCAGATTGACCCTTTTAACAGGATCACCATCGCAAGTGCTTGTATGAAAGTGTTTCAAAGCAATCATTTGAAGGCAGACACTCTCGCTGTGCCTTCACCTACAGACTACAGCGAACAGTTTAAAAAGTTTTCCACAGCTTCCGTTGAATGGTTGGAATATGTTTCACATACATGGAGGGTTGGAATACAGCATGCTCTAAGAGGTGGTGAGAAAAAGATTGGATCATACTTTTTAGACGGTTACCTGGAGGTAGGGGAGCGTAAAATAGGGTTTGAGTTCCATGGGTGTGAGCATCATGGCTGCAGCACCTGTCGCTATCCAACAGCTGAGAGTCCATTGACCGGTGTGCCTTATGGGCAGCTCTACGCTGCCACCATGGAGAGGGAGCATGTGCTGAGGACTGTGTACGGTATAGAGCTCGAGGTGATGTGGGAACATGTGTGGGAAGAAATGAAGAAGAGTAACGCTGATGTGAAGCAGTTCATGATGACCTACCAGGCTCCTGCACCACTTACCCCCCGTGAAGCGCTTTTTGGAGGGCGTACATGTGCAGTCAGGTTGAGGTACTCTGCAGCCCCCGGTGAGCAGGTTCTTTACCAGGACGTGTGTAGTCTTTACCCATTTGTTCAGAAGACAAAAAGCTTTCCTGTAGGGCACCCGATCATAATCAGGGAAAACTTTGATGATCCTAGAAATTATTATGGATTTATCAAAGCAGTCATTTCACCACCTCGTGGTCTTTATTTCCCCATTCTACCATTCAGAACAGATCATGGAAAGCTTGTATTCACCCTCTGTCGCACATGTGCATTGGAGAACAATCAGACACATAGTTGCACCCACACTGACACTGAGAGAGCCTTAACAGGTGTATGGGTGTCTGAAGAGGTTAAAGAAGCCCTTTCACACGGCTACAGAATCGATCAGATCGTTGAGGTGTGGCACTTTGAGCAGCATAGTGATCAGATCTTTGCAAAGTATGTCAACTCCTTTTTGAAGACCAAGCAGGAAGCTTCAGGTTATCCTGAGGGTGTAGAGAGCGAGGAGGACAAACAGAAATACATCCAGGATTTCATGATGAATCAGGGTGTAGAGTTAGACCCTGAAAAAATTAAAGTAAACCCGGCAAAACGTCAAGTAGCCAAACTGTGTTTGAATTCGCTTTGGGGGAAGTTTGCTCAAAAAAATGACCAAACCCAAACCTCAATCATTAAACACCCTGACAAGTTTTTTGAGTTCCTGTTTTCAGGGAAGTTCGTTGTGACATACTTCAGCTTTCTGAACCCCAAGATGGTCATGATTCAATGGAAGTACAACAAAAACTGTGTAACGCCCCCTAACAAAACCACCAATGTCTTCGTTGCCGCATTTACAACAGCTTACGCACGACTAGAGTTATTCAGATACCTACACCAACTCCAAGAACGGGTACTCTACCTTGACACAGACAGTGTGATCTATGTTGTGCGTGAAGGCGAGAGCTCTCTGCCGACAGGTAGCTATTTGGGTGACTTGACAAACGAGATCCCACCAGGGGACACCATTCAGGAGTTTGTTGCCGCAGGGCCAAAGAGTTACTCGTATCAGACAAAGCACAGGGGGAAGGTCGTGATGAGGCCAAACTGGTGACATCATGAACGACCTCCTTCTTTCCCGCCGTTTTGTAGCAGTTGGAGCCTTTAAAGACGGCCAAACTGGTGACATCAATACGCGCTTTTTATTTTTTTATTTCCTGCCTGCTCTCTCATCCACGACACTCTCAACGGCAGGTGTAGAAGAGGTCTCTAAGGAGTCTAGACCGTCTAAACCTCGGCTATACCCACTAACGATCTGGTTGTCCTTCGGGGGGTCATCATTCGCACGGTCTCTCTGCAGCGATAGGGTGACACGCGGCTCTTCGTTCTCTCCTTGCTTAAGGAGGGTTAGGTATTTCTGAAGTAATGCGTGGTAGCGTTTAATTTTCTCGTACGATGCACTGTTTGGGTCATCCAATATTGCCTGCATGTCCTCATCAGTGTCATCCTGAGCCTTCTGTCGTATGGTTCCGGAGTTATCCCGTTGCTTCAGACGATTTAATTGATGCGGTGAGACTAGAAACATTTTCTGTGATGCTCTCAGTGTCATAATACACTTCTACCAGCGGAATATTCCAGCCACCAATTCTCCGAGAAACGGTATTACAGCTGCAATCAGTGGGAGAATTCCTCCTGTCTGGGTTTTCAATGTCTGTCGTTTGCGCTTTAACCCCACCTTCCGATCAGCCAACAGCCTGAGGATTTTTTTCTGCTTCTTAAGTCTGTTGTATTGTGTTGTGGACAGCTTGATGTTCCCTTTCAGCACATTTAAAGCAATCTCGCACAAGGTTTGTAGAAAGTCGGGAGAACAATGAGTTAGGATATCTTTACGTTTCTGGGGTGTGGAATGAAAAAGAGCCCCTAGTAACGGTGCATTTCTTTTTATGCGTGCCGACATGTTGGTCACTTGTTCTTAGCTATGTAAACAGCCGGCCACTGTCCAGGAAGTAAACCTGTCCTGAGCCTGTATTGGTCTGGTGTGTCAGGGGTTAGGTCTACACATAAATAGCCGTGTGGTTGGCTCGTAGCATCTTCAAAACTCTCCATGAAAAAGGGTTTCTGTCCAGGGAAAATTTGACGTGCTAAATTTGCTACCTGCAATCTGTCACGTGGGTTTTTAAACAAGACCATATAATTACAATTAAGACTGATAGTTCGAGTATGTTTCCCCTTGAGAAACACATTCTGAGTCAACATCATAACGCTCATGTTTCTATGGTGTCGATATTGTGTAAATATTTTCACGACCTCTGGATGCTCAGCTGCTTGAAAGAGTACATCATCGAGAATCAATAGATGCGATTGATCTGGGGGGAATAAAACATCATCTTCAAAGGAATGAGGCAATCCTTCGATGAATTTAATTGATTTATTAATCTTCATCAATTCCGTATACAATGGTTGGAATGAAGTGTAGATCCAAACAATATTTTCAGGTACAGAATCCATCACATGTAGACAATTAATCAAAACATTTTTTACAAAAAAAGACTTCCCACAGCCACTCGGGCCTACCACAAGACTTGAAAAAGGAGTTTTAAATCTTGGATCAAAGTTAATCGCTTCCAGTTCACCCTGATGCTGCATTTTCCCCCTCAAAAACCAAATGGTAGCGTCGTTCCGTCTGGGAACAACCTCCGCTTGTCATAGACCACCCTGAAAGTTTTGGTAAATGAGTGATTCCTCAGATGGAACCCGTTTTTATCACGTTTGATGGAATGCTGCGGTGCTTTGAGTACCTCGCCTCTCTCACCACCCAGGTAACCGTCAACAAGTCCTGTCATTGTATCAAAATTCACCCTTTCACAGCATTCTATGGTTCGCGATATCCCCTTTGCCCTCATCACGACCTTCCCCCTGTGCTTTGTCTGATACGAGTAACTCTTTGGCCCTGCGGCAACAAACTCCTGAATGGTGTCCCCTGGTGGGATCTCGTTTGTCAAGTCACCCAAATAGCTACCTGTCGGCAGAGAGCTCTCGCCTTCACGCACAACATAGATCACACTGTCTGTGTCAAGGTAGAGTACCCGTTCTTGGAGTTGGTGTAGGTATCTGAATAACTCTAGTCGTGCGTAAGCTGTTGTAAATGCGGCAACGAAGACATTGGTGGTTTTGTTAGGGGGCGTTACACAGTTTTTGTTGTACTTCCATTGAATCATGACCATCTTGGGGTTCAGAAAGCTGAAGTATGTCACAACGAACTTCCCTGAAAACAGGAACTCAAAAAACTTGTCAGGGTGTTTAATGATTGAGGTTTGGGTTTGGTCATTTTTTTGAGCAAACTTCCCCCAAAGCGAATTCAAACACAGTTTGGCTACTTGACGTTTTGCCGGGTTTACTTTAATTTTTTCAGGGTCTAACTCTACACCCTGATTCATCATGAAATCCTGGATGTATTTCTGTTTGTCCTCCTCGCTCTCTACACCCTCAGGATAACCTGAAGCTTCCTGCTTGGTCTTCAAAAAGGAGTTGACATACTTTGCAAAGATCTGATCACTATGCTGCTCAAAGTGCCACACCTCAACGATCTGATCGATTCTGTAGCCGTGTGAAAGGGCTTCTTTAACCTCTTCAGACACCCATACACCTGTTAAGGCTCTCTCAGTGTCAGTGTGGGTGCAACTATGTGTCTGATTGTTCTCCAATGCACATGTGCGACAGAGGGTGAATACAAGCTTTCCATGATCTGTTCTGAATGGTAGAATGGGGAAATAAAGACCACGAGGTGGTGAAATGACTGCTTTGATAAATCCATAATAATTTCTAGGATCATCAAAGTTTTCCCTGATTATGATCGGGTGCCCTACAGGAAAGCTTTTTGTCTTCTGAACAAATGGGTAAAGACTACACACGTCCTGGTAAAGAACCTGCTCACCGGGGGCTGCAGAGTACCTCAACCTGACTGCACATGTACGCCCTCCAAAAAGCGCTTCACGGGGGGTAAGTGGTGCAGGAGCCTGGTAGGTCATCATGAACTGCTTCACATCAGCGTTACTCTTCTTCATTTCTTCCCACACATGTTCCCACATCACCTCGAGCTCTATACCGTACACAGTCCTCAGCACATGCTCCCTCTCCATGGTGGCAGCGTAGAGCTGCCCATAAGGCACACCGGTCAATGGACTCTCAGCTGTTGGATAGCGACAGGTGCTGCAGCCATGATGCTCACACCCATGGAACTCAAACCCTATTTTACGCTCCCCTACCTCCAGGTAACCGTCTAAAAAGTATGATCCAATCTTTTTCTCACCACCTCTTAGAGCATGCTGTATTCCAACCCTCCATGTATGTGAAACATATTCCAACCATTCAACGGAAGCTGTGGAAAACTTTTTAAACTGTTCGCTGTAGTCTGTAGGTGAAGGCACAGCGAGAGTGTCTGCCTTCAAATGATTGCTTTGAAACACTTTCATACAAGCACTTGCGATGGTGATCCTGTTAAAAGGGTCAATCTGACTGTCGTTAAAAAACTCCTGACGAAACCTTG
This sequence comes from Valencia hispanica, assembly GCA_963556495.2. Taxonomy (NCBI): domain Eukaryota; kingdom Metazoa; phylum Chordata; class Actinopteri; order Cyprinodontiformes; family Valenciidae; genus Valencia; species Valencia hispanica. The sequence continues at coordinate 4,568,834 of OY747702.1, forward strand.
TACATCCTTGTAGGAGTATCTCCACATCATTCTTACAGTAAAAGAGAGCCTCCTTTTTAAAGTCAAACACGCCCTTGCTAACCTCAGCGTACCATGTATAGAATTCCTCCTGCTCAGCACGATTCATTCGCTCAACACCGTAAAATGATGGCAGCGGGTAAGAACCTACATAGCTCAGATTATCAGAGGATGAGAAACGGTGTGGGAAATAGCCCTTGCTATGGTCAGGAAAACCGAGGGCTTCAGGCATTTTACTAAGCTTCATGGCAAGGAAAGATAGGCTGTCAATGAACCTCAAACCGTAATCAGGATCAGTGATGCTCAGAATTTTACACCCTTGCATAATGATGTCAGGATTTAAACCCATCTCCGTCATTGCATTCAGAACAAGGTAGGAATCAAAAGCTCTAGCATTATGGGCTACACATGTGTAATTCCGACGGCCCGGCCTCCTGATTTCACGAATAAACTCCCGAATACAATCACTACCGTAGGCTGACCACTCCTCGCCAGATGTGGACTTTGAACAGATCAGAAATGGAACATGCTCACCCTGCGCACCAGGGAAAGTTTCAATATCGTAAAAAATCACCTTGTCACTTATTTCGCTATCGACAGAGCATGTTTGGATATAACATTTATGGTCCGATGCTGGCTGGTCCTTGTCAAGCTTACCCCCACAAATCCTACACTTCTTCCCTTGACACACATGCTTCTTGCCTGTTGTGAGACTCTGGTTATAGTTTAACCCACAGTTGGGACATTTCTTCACCTGATCACAATGACTGACCATCACACGCGCCCTGGGTTTTAGCTCAGGTACTTTATGTCTATCGTAACACGTCTGGTTCTTGCAATATCTGTTACAGTCATGACAAAGAATCGGATTTGTAACCCCCTGAGCACACGCTGCATCATTGCAGACAGCGCACGAACCTTTGCATACATGATTGTATTTATGCCCTATAGGATCGAAACAGTAGTGACAAATATCCCGAGCCCCTATAAAACCCTTCAAGTTTTTGATCCCGTAGTAATGGTCTCGGAAGTGCAATAGAAAAACAGTCCTGATTCGGTCCTCAAAGTCGGTCTGAATCTTCCCTAGAGCTCTCTCTCCCTCACTTCTGATAAAAACAACTATTTTTCTGTTCAACAACTTCTCAAATTTGTGGATATCGCCTGATCTGACGGGGGTGTGTTCTGAAAGGCCTGCACGCTGTTGCAACTCTCTACCGAGCTGTATAGCCGCATCGGAGCCGAGGCTAGGGTCTGCAACACAGGCTAAGCTAATAGCAAAACACAGTTTATCATCTCGATCATTGTTCACAATGTATAGGTGGCGTCTCTTCTTGTGTATAAGCTCGCAATCGAGAGACATTTCAGCTTTTCGTCTAGCTCCCCCGCTAAGATCACGCACTGTTTGAATTACAAACTCCAAACGCTCTGTTGAGGCTATTTCAGCATTGGATTGCATCAGATCATCTAAAAACGTTTCGAACTGGTGCATGACGTTACTCCCCCCTTCATCGACAGAGAAAGTCACGCTGCGAGACACGCTGGGTCCATTAACCTCTATCTGCACAATATCGTTAGTGTTAACCAGCGGTGTCACCCGGTCTGATAAACCCCTGAGCATATTCATTATGTGATTATGAAATTCATACGGACACGGATGATCACCCTCAGGCCGGACAAAGTTGTGTCGGATCTCTATGTTATTGAATTCGTCACGTACATTGATCTGAAATTCTTCATCTTCCTGACTAGACGGTTGAGGACTATTTAGCTCCTGTGAGACATTCATAGTGACTGGTTGATGTTGCTATTTAAACACACGATCAGAAAAAAAAGGACATGAAAAAACATTCAGAGTCAGACAATACACAAGTTGGAGAAAGCTCCAGACAGTCTCACTGTTAATTGAAGTAGCAAGGCTGGCGTTGGGCAGATCCGCTGAGGTCCAATTGCAAACAGCTCCGCGCTTCGATCACGATCTATGATAAAGCGCAGGTAAAAGTCAGGAATATAATAAAATAAATAAAAATACGGTAATACCAGTGTCTAAACAGTCAACATAATTTTAAAAACAGGAAACTCACCTCAGAGCGGAGTTTCGCTTTGTAACAACCCCAGTGCCTTTTTCCCGCTCCAGCCCGAAACCAGAGTCAGACAATACACAAGTTGGAGAAAGCTCCAGACAGTCTCACTGTTAATTGAAGTAGCGAGGCGGGCGTTGGGCAGATCCGCTGAGATCCAATTGAAAACAGCTCCGCGCTTCGATCACGATCTATGATAAAACGCAGGTAAAAGTCAGGAATATAATAAAATAAATAAAAATACGGTAATACCCGTATCTAAACAGTCAACATAATTTTAAAAAAAGTAAACTCACCTCAGAGTGGAGTTTCGCTTTGTAACAATCTCCACCGCCTTTTTCCCGCTCCAGCCCAAAACCAGCTCAGAGCAGTAACTGCAGTTGAGCGATACTTCTAGCTGTAACAGAGTATGTATGCTACGGTGAATCTATCGATAAGCCAGCAGCGAATCCATCTTGGTGCTATCAAACATCCGTAGACGACCGCACAATTGCGAGCTAAAAAAAACATTTACTCATACAGGTCGCCGATGTGAAGATTTCCTGAAGTCGCTGTGAAGTTGATTTCCTCGCTGAACCCTTAACTCCAGCTCTTAGCAGGGGAAGCTCGGGAATCCCGCCTGGACTCAGCTCTGACGCGGTCTGACAATGACGCGGGCTTCTGGGATTCCCCTCGAATGAAGCCGGTGATACAGTCTTCGTGAAACCGCTGTTTTCTTTGTTCGTCGCAGCACCGCGCTCCGTGTCCTTAAGGTCGGATTGTTGAATGAGGTCCTTCCAGCATGCTGTAGAGATTAACCGTTTTCCGACAGCCTTTTATACAGGTAAATGCCGCCCGGTGAGCACCGCCCAAACCGGTTTACCCGACTTGCGGACGTAGGTGAAGACAGGGGCGTGATAAATACAGCGAATACAAAGCAGAGCAGGGGCGTGTCAAACGCTGATTGGTGGACTGTTTTTTATCAGTAACTTTAGTAGTTTGATAGATTTCTTATTTCCAGCTTAAAGCACCCAGGTTTAAAGTGATGTTTTTTAAAATCCTTATCTGTTTTTAAAGACTGTGTAATGGTGCATTTTTAAAATCAACAAAAGGATGAGCATCTGCTTCAACATAGCTGTGGGTGAATAAATTCTCTTTTTAGTGCTCTTACAAGTTTAATTTATCATGGTTGAATTGTTAGAATCAGATGTAATGGTGTCTCTAGAGTGTTGGAGCTAATGTGGTTTTAAATTAAAGTCAGGAAGCTAAAAAGCACCTTTTAACTGTTTAAAATAAAATGGAATGCTCAAGGAGTCATGTTGAGACAGAGCCCAGACTGTATAATATTAAAGGGACTTGTTCGGACATGTTCTGATGACACTGAGGAGTTAGATTCAAACCATTGGGGGCGCTATATATACTATAGGCTGTAATTTAATTTTTGAGCCACTAGGGGGAGGTATTTTCACATTTGGGTGTAATGTTACTTTGATCCACTAGAGGGGGCCAATTATACAATAGGCTGTTATATTAATTTTGAACCACTAGAGGGAGGTATTTTCACATTTGGGTGTAATACTATTTATTGGGCCACTAGGGGGAGGTATTTTCATATATGCATGTAGTTTAATTTTTGAGCCACTAGGGGGAGGTATTTTCATATTTGCATGTAATGTTACTTTGATCCACTAGAGGGGGCCAATTATACAATAGGCTGTTATATTAATTTTGAACCACTAGAGGGAGGCATTTATAAGTTTTGGTGTAATAGTATTTATTGGGCCACTAGGGGGAGGTATTTTCATTTTTTGCATTTAGTTTAATTGTAGAACCACTAGAGGGAGCCATTTAGTGCCATATTTTGACAGGTGGGCGTGACCATCAGGGGGCGTACCCTATTTCGACAGGTGGGCGTGTCCTATTTTGACAGGTGGGCGTGGCCACCAGGGGGCGTACCCCATTTTGACAGGTGGGTGTGTCATATCTTGACAGGTGGGCGTGCCCACCAGGGGGCGTATCCCGTTTTGACAGATGGGCGGGGCCATCAGGGGGCGGAGCTTATTGTGACAGGTGGGCGTGGTCATCAGGGGGCGGAGCTTATTGTGACAGGGCGGAGCTTGTCACGGCAGTCAGGGTGCCCGCAAAAGTGGGTGTAACCGGAAGGGGCGTAACCGGAAGGGGTGTACCCGGAAGTGGGTGTAACTGGAAGGGGCGTAACCGGAAGGGGTGTAACCGGAGGGTGCGTACCCGGAAGTGGGCGTACCCGGAAGTGGGCGTACCCAGAAGTGGGTGTGACCGGAAGTGGATGTGACCGGAAGTGGGTGTGGCCGGAAGTGGGCGTGACCGGAAGGGGCGTGACCGGAAGTGGGCGTGGTCTCATTTGCATTTTGACAGCTAGTGGTCTATACTTTCTCTAACATGCTATTGAAATAGTGACTTTTTATGGGATAATTGAGAAAATATATTTAATTTACACCTATTCACATTGTCTACATATTGAAATATTGTCATTTTCACATTTCTATTGCATTATTAGGCAGGAGTATCTATATCGCTGCCCCCTTCCTAATACTTATAGCTCTATTTATGTATCCTTTTATAAAAATAGGGTAATAAAATGAAGATTTAAAAAAAATACATAAAAGGATAGGACATACCAAAGTCCACTAATTTTTTGCAAATAGAATATGCACAACCAAACTGAAAAGCTCATCAATACTTATAATTATATGAATTAATAAAAGAAAAAATATCATACCAAACAAGAATTTCTTTAAATTACAAGGAATGGCAAATTGTCTAAAAGCTCCAGCCCTACAGTATGAAGCTAGTAGTACTACTTAGTAAGTAGTACACTACTATAAGCTCACTAGACCATATATACATTTGCAAACCTTATTTGGAGTGATTAAATTGAAAAATTCCCACATCTCAGAACGCCCTCTCTTTGCAACAGGTTCCATTTTTTTGCAACTCAGTGTTTTGTCTGGGAATACTGGAAGAATCCCAAACCGTCAATCTCTGTTCTCACCGGAACTCACCACAACAACCCAAAACAGCGCGTCCCTGTTTGGGCCGCTTTAAAGATTTGAAACAACGTCTGAAGCGGTCACGTTTTAACGGAGCTACGAACGTCATTGGTCACGTGACCGACAGCAAACGAATCAAGCTCCGACACAGTGCTTTACGTTGCAGTGGTTTACTTTTGTGATACAGGCTTTGAATCTCGGGTGTCACAGTTAACATCACTAAAAATTAGGTCTGGTTTAATACAGCCAACTAAAAATTATTATTCTTTACTATTTCATTTTCTTCAAAAAAATCCTTTTTAAATGTTTCAATAAAAGTCTAACATCACAGACATAATTACACTCATTGTAGGCTCAAATGATATAATGGTGGTCCAGGACTGATCTGTTTGTATTGCTGGTTTCTCCTTAGAATCTCCAGTGCAGTCTCTCTCGCTGTCATCTCTGTCATCAGACAGTGACCTTTCCTTCGTGTCCCCCAAAAGACGATGCAGTGATGACACCTTGATGATCTCCCCAAGAAGAGATCAAAGTGATGACATTTCCTTACAAGCCAAAGAGCTGACATTTTCATTTCATTTAAAATAAAAACATTGATTTAATTTTCTGGGAATTACTTTGTACATGTGATTTCACTGTTTTAAACCCATTCGGAAAAAAACATTCAAAAACCTTTTCATGTTGTCATTATGGGGTGATGTGTGTAGAATTTTGAGGAAAAAATGAATTTAAACCATTTTGAACCATGACTGTGATGTAACAAAACATGAACAAAATCATGTGCTATGAATACTTTCCAAATGCACTGTCTACCTGTATTTTAATCTTTTTTTTTTTGTTTCACCCTCTGAAAGCTTGTCGAAACACTCCTGCAAACTAAGCCAGGAGGTGAGAAAACACTAAATGAATACAGAGAAACGAGGGAGATTCAAGACCCATTATGGCAGAAACTGGTCAACATAGTTGTAGCAGCAATTATTGATCAGTATTGGTGAGTTCTTTTTATTATGCTTTCAAAAACAGGGTAATCAAATATGCACACAAATCATTATTTATGTCAGCCAATGAAAAAATGTAATCCTCCTCAAAAACTATTAATTTAGACATCTTGTTTAGAACTGCTCCACCAATTGATGTAAGGACACATTAGGAATTGTCACCCTGTTTACTTGTCTGAAAGATCCATACTCTGAAAAAGGATATGAGTATTGAGTATTTGTTCCAATTGGTTTAAATATTAAGAGGGGTATTGTGATGTGCTTTTAGATTTTGTAAACTGTTAAGCACTTTATGTTATTCCCTGTAAGAACACTTTTTTGATTCCAAAAGTAATGAACACTTGGAAACTAAAAAACATGCAGAGTGAAGTCAGTAGTGGCAGCAGGAGCAGCAGTAGGGATTCATCAAGAAATAGAGGACCACAAATTGTCCTGTGCAAGACCTGTGACTGCAGCGCATCGTTTGGAGGGCAATCTGTGCAGAGGTCATATCTCTTCTGAGGAACAGCACAGATGAAAGGCAGATCTTCTTGAAAATGGAACAAACATTTCAGCACAGACAAGCACTAATTCATGATTCTGAGAAGTGTGACACCATCCTTAGTGTGTTCCCAACATTCCTTGACACAAAAGGTCTGGTGAGACCGCTTCAGATAGAACCTCTTAAGATGCAGGCTTTGTAATTTTATGTCAGAACGGTTAGTCATGACCATGTTTGGCTTATTTTCTCTTAAATGAGTTTAAAAACATTAGCAGACTTTAAAATCCGTCTTTGTTCCTCACAGCTGCTTTGACACACTATTGAGACATGTACACACATGCACACCTCAATCCCAGTAAAGTTTTGCAGTTCATTTACACATTACTTACTAATGAATAATAATTCAGGAATATGTTATTTTCTCACATTTCAGAGTAGCAGTTCATGCCATTTTCTCCTAGGGTGAAAGATCTGAGAGCAAAGCTCCTTAACTGAGTCAGCTACACAAAAAAGATGCTTCAGTGTTTCGTTTGCAACTGTACCGTTTGCTCTGTCAAAAACTTGGTTCGTCATCTAAAGTTCTCTCATAGCTTTTACCCTGGTTTAAAATTTAAACTGTCAGATTTTTGGTTGGCATACATTGCTAGAATATGATGAATCTTTCAGTGCTAACTATTTTTGCCGTTTCTGTGTGACTAACAAAGATGTTTATCAAAACCTTTTCACTGATGATTACTAGACTTAACACAAAAACTCCCTGTTCAGCCTTGCCGTGATATACAGGACCCTGCATTAACATCATCATGGGCTTTCTCAATTTCCTGCAGTATTTTAAGGTCTCTGACAACTGTGCTGTTGACATTATGCATGTCATATTGAAGAGCGTAGGGCAATTGGAATTAAAATTACTTTTTGGTTACCTCTCAGACAACAAAATAATTTCCAAAGATAAGGCAACTGAAAGAATGTACTTGTACAACTATGGATATCTTGAACAAAAAAATCGTCCCAACAGAATAAACCTGGAGCAAACGAGTAATTCAATAGATCTAAATGCTATTCAAGGCAAGGCAAGCCAAGGCAATTTTATTTGTATAGCACACTTTCAACAGCAGGGCAATTCAAGGTGCTTTATATGATTTGGTAATTTAAAAAAAAAATAATAATAATGGAAATTAAAAGTAAAAGAAACACACATTACACATGATACACAATAAAGCAAGAGAAAGACCAACAAAAAAAAGCAAGAGAGCATGAACACATTTCATACATATGACATCAAGCATTTACTCAAAGGCAATTATAAACAGATGTTTTTTAGTCTCGATTTAAAGCAGTTCAGAGTTTCAGCAGCTCTACACTCGTCAGGAAGTCTGTTCCAGATAAGGGGAGCATAAAAACTGATAGCTGCTTCTCCATGTTTAGTTCTGAGTCTAGTGATGTTTAGTAGGCTAGAGTTGGAGGACCTGAGTGGTCTTGGTGGTTGGTACCGTGACAACAGGTCTTCAACATATTTTGGTGCTAAGCCATGTAATGATTTATAAACTAGTAGGAGTATTTTAAAGTCTATTCTCTGAGCTACAGGGAGCCAGTGTAAGGACTTTAGAACTGGGGTGATGTGCTCTACTTTCCTGGTTCTAGTGAGGACGCGAGCGGCAGCGTTCTGGATCAGCTGCAGCTGTCTGATTGACTTTTTAGGCCAACCTGTGAAGATGCTGTTGCAGTAATCAATCCGACTAAAGATAAACGCATGGATGAGTTTTTCTAGGTCCTGTTGCGACATCAGTCCTTTAATCCTAGAAATGTTCTTCAGGTGATAGAACGCTGACCTTGTTATTGCCTTTATGTGACCCTGGAGGTTCAGGTCTGAGTCCATTACTACACCTAGGTTTCGAGCCTGATCAGTAGTTTCTAGCTGTATTAATTTAAGCTGTGTGCTGACTCTTGATCGTTCCTCCTTGGGTCCAAATATAATCACTTCAGTTTTGTTTCTATTCAACTGGAGAAAGTTATGGCACATCCATCCATTTATTTGGTCAATGCATTGATTTAGGGTTTGAATGGGTTCAGAGTCACCTGGTGACATTGTAATGTAGAGCTGAGTGTCATCTGCGTAGTTATGGTAGCTAATGTTATTGGTTGCTATAATCTTGCCTAGTGGGAGCATGTAGATATTAAATAAGAGGGGCCCCAGGATGGAGCCCTGGGGCACCCCACATGTGATTTCTGTTCGTTCTGATGAAAAGTTTCCTATTGAAACATAGAAGTCCCTGTTCTCGAACCAGCCAAATACTGTACCAGAGAGTCCGACCCAGCTGTCCAGTCGTTCCAATAAAATATCATGATCAACAGTGTCAAATGCTGCACTGAGGTCCAACAGAACCAGCACTGTGGTTCTTCCACAGTCTGTATTTATGCGGATGTCATTAAATACTTTGACGAGGACAGTCTCGGTGCTGTGGTGAGCGCGGAAACCAGACTGAAAAACATCAAAACGGTTTGTCATTGTTATGAAGCTATTCAACTGCTGAAACACAGCTTTTTCAATAATCTTACTGATGAATGGAAGATTAGAGATCGGCCTGTAGTTCTGCATTAACGTGTTGTCCAGATTCTTTATCTTTAGTAGTGGTTTAATAACTGCTGTTTTTAAAGCCTGAGGGAAGACACTTGACAGGAGGGATGAGTTCACTATTTGAACAAGATCAGAACCAATAACAGGAAGAACCTTCTTTAGAAAAGCTGTGGGTAGGATATCAAGACAGCAGGACGAGCTTAACTGGATAATGATTTTTTCAAGGCTGTTCTGGTTTATTTTGTGGACGTTTGATGTAGTGCCAAAAGGCAATGCATACTGGAGACTGTCGCTGCTGGTTCTTCAAATAATCAATATTGTGTTTTCACCAGTCATTAGGCTACAGAAGGCGTGACCATTTGTCTGAAGCATCTCATTGTTGATCATCATCAGATCATTCGAAGAACTGTACCCTCAACATTACTTGATACCCAAACAACACTTCATGATCCATTATCCCTGAATCACACTCAAAATTGGCCCAATTCTTTGCCAGATTTGAGGCAAAGCACATATTTTTTAACAACACTGTAAAAATGTCAAAAACATCACAAAGAATTTAGCCCAAAATCCTCAGATGGCACTAACATACCACTGGGAGTCCTTGCCTTTGAAAAGGCATGGGTTCTGGACTGCAATGGACTGGCGACCTGTCCAGGGTGTGCCCTGCCTCTCGCCCTGTGACTGCTGGAGATAGGCACCAGCCCCCCCGCAACCCTGCATAAGATGGACGGGTAGAGAAAATGGATGGATTCTGGACCTGTAAAGACACTAAAAGTACGGAGTTAAGAAATGGGGATATGGTAGCAGATAACTCGCAAGCTGACATGAACTCTGAGGTTGACATTGTGTCTTGTTGTAGAAGGGATGGACAAAGCTAAAAGTTTTATTTGTTGAGGATACCTCTAGTTTGGTACATACTTGGATGATAAGGCACATCATGTGCCTTGTGTTATAGTGAGAATTGCACAATACCAGTTTGATTAAATTGATTTTTTTTTCTTCCCCCTCCAAACACGGCAAGTGACCACATGACATTCTCCCAATCCTCGTCTGAATCATCCTGATGGTCTTTGGCTAACTTTAGATGGGCCTGGACATGTGCTGGCTCAGGCAGGGAGACTGGAGGATTTTTATCCATGACGACATAGTGTGTTACTAATAGTAACCTTTGTTACTGTGGTCCCAGCTCTCTTCGGGTCATTGACCAGTTCCCCCTGTGTAGCTCTGGGCTGTTTCCTCACTGTTTTCATGTGTACTCCACAATGTGAGATCTGGCATTGTGCCCCAGGTTGAGGGAGATTACAAGTGATCTTGTATTTATTCCATTTTCTAATAATTGCTCCAACAGTTGATCTCTTCTCACCAAGCTGCTTGCCTATTGTAGCTTGGTTCATCATTGTCCTTGGACAGCTCTCTGGTGTTGGCCATGGTGGGGGCTGGAGTCTGACTGTTTAAAGGTGTGGACAGGTGTCTTTTATACTGATAAAAGGTGGTTGGTAGAAAAAATGTCTTTGTTTGTGGAGATTTTAACGTTGAGCTTTTGAATTCACAAGGCCACAAAGGTATCACAGACTTTATTTATACAATGGACAGCCTAGGTTTATTTCCAACAATCACAAAGCCGGGTAGAATTACATCACATAGTGCTACACAAATTGATAATATTTATTCAAATGTTTTTGATAATGATGTTGTAGGGGGATTGTTGACAGAAGACATAAGTGACCACTTGCCAATTTTTGGTTTATTATAACTGTAAATTAAATGGAGAAGCACCGGTAAGGAGGACAAGAGAATGGAGGCTGAGGACTCCAGAAACCTTGAAAGCCTTCAAGGAAGATCTATTAGGATACAATTGGGAAATTGTTTATGTTAAAGGGACTCTAAGGAAGTTTAACAGCAAACAAATGTATAAAAATCCAACAATTTCTTCCTCATACATGATCCAGCAATGTCTTGGTCAGTAAAAAGAGCCCTGGCCTTTTCACCGTGGTTGACTCTAAATGCCTGTAAAATCACTTTATTAGTTATTAATAATTACTGTTCGGGTCGAGCTAGCAGCGATCCCGCAGCGCCTCCGAGAGGCAGCCTAGCGTGTGAATACGTCATGCGCGTTCACGCTGGGGCGTAGCATTTACTGTTAGCTAGAGTCGGAGAGCAGAGCTAGCGTTGCAAGCATGGATTCTGTAGAGGGTAAGAAGAGAGCTGCTTCAAGCACCGGTAACACTCCAGCACAGACCCCAACCGGTACATTGCCATTAATATAAACACTTTTTTTATTCGGCTTGTCTGGCGTGCTCACAGCTGATTACATTGATTAGCTAAGTTGTTGGGAATTTTGAGAAAGAACTAAATTGTCTATCTAAACTTAGTAAAACTGTGTTGCTAATCAAATAAAGTGTGTATATTATTGATTGTCATTTGTAAACATGTGTATATTATGATTGGAGCAGTAAAAGTGGCTGTGTTGTTTTAGTTTAGAGAAGCACACAGCATCGGAAGCACCAGTCACATCAACACCCCATCGGCCATCTCAAGCAGTTTTTGGAGGGACCCATCCCCCCAGTTCAGTCACTGCAGGGGAGTCCGATAGGTAATTTTACTTGTAAACAACATGAAACTCCTGTTCCAGGTTATTGTCTCCACATAACATAAAATAAATCCTCTTTCTTATGTACAGGGATGACTTCCAGGTTGCAGGAGTTCAACCTCTAAAAGAAGACAAAGAAATAGAATTATTGGAAGCAAGGTAAACTGCATGGCTTTTACATTATGATGAAAGTTACCCTATGTTTTGTTACTGATGTAGGCTCTAATTTTTTTTATTTTTTTTTAGCATCAAATCATTTGAGCTAGAGGATGATGCTTTTGATGAGAAACAAGCCAATAGTTTTGAAAACAGTGTGTAAGTAACCAATTACTCTTTTTGAAATTCTCTATGCATATTTATGTGTACATATTGTCATATTTTGGTGTTATTTTGTTTTTCCAGAATTGAGCTTGATTTGGAAGGAGCTTTAGACCCATACGATTCAGATTATGTACCTCCAATCTCATTACGGTACGTTTTGTATTTGGCAGTTTTTTATTATCATTGTAAAATCTCCTCTCTCACTTTGCACTCTCTGATTGTATAAAATGCATTTTTCTTTTACAATAGTGGTGCATCACAGGATGTGGTTGATCAACTTCCTTGTATTGGCCTGGATGAAGCTGTATTTGACATCGCTGAATGTGTTGAGGAAGAATTCGAAAATGATCCTGAAGAACTGTCTGACTCATCCATTCCCATTTTCCTAAAACATGACAGCGTGCTTGTGCAACGTGATCTTTTAAACCAACAAGCGTGCATTGCGTACTGCAAAAGTTTGCTCCAGATAGCCAATTTCCTCCAACTGCCTCTCAGTAAATGCCACTACAGTGACCGCAACACAGGCGCTGATTGTGATGCCCGTCCACCTTTTCATGTAAAGTCACGTCCACGAGGTACAGCTCTGATTTTGGAATGGGTGAGTTAACAATGTAATTCTTGCCACACGTTACCACAGGAAGAGCTAAACTTTTATGAATGTAAAATCTGTGTAAAGCACCCTTTTAATATTTTTTTTCGTTATTTTTTTAATATATAGTTTTGCCAACGTGGACATAAACTGTGGAGTTGGAACAGCCAGCCAATTCTGAAACATGAGATGCAAGGAGGAGATTTCATGCTGTCAACCAACATTCTGCTGTCAGGGAATAACTTCTCCAAGATTGCTTTGCTGTTCAGATTCATGAACATGGGCATGGTGGCATCTCCAACCTTCTTTTCAATCCAGGGTACCTACTGTATAAAATCAATACGGGAGTATTGGGAGGAGAAGATGAATGCTATAATCCAAAAATTACAGTCAAAATACCATGTGGTTGCTCTTGGTAAGTAAGGATAGATAATATGTAAGTATAGCTAGAAAGTATCTAAGCCTCATATTCGTTGTATGCCTAAATGTCTCTATTTCTTTTATAGCTGACGGAAGGATGGACTCGGCTGGTAATGAAAAAGCTCTTCAAAAGCTAGTGGAAATAATTTAGCTCTTTTGAGATATGTCGTTTTAATAATTTTTCTATTTTCTGTATGTTCTTCCAAAAGGTCACTCTGCAATGTGCTGTACGTACACAACAATGGACCTAGACACCATGGACATCATCAGTGTTGTCAATGTGGACAAAAGATGTGTTGGCCGTAAAAGTAGTGCCATGGAGAAGGCTGCCTTTATAGAGACCTTTGACAATCTCACAAAGGAGTTAAACATCAAAGAGATTGTTACTGATGCTCATGTGCAAATTGCTGCCCTCATGCGTAAGAATTTTACAATACTTGGGAGTTTTGAACTGTTATATAGAATTATAGATTGTTAAAATACCACTTTACTTCATGCTGTATGTCAAATTGTATTACAATTGAACTAACCCAGGCTTGTTCAGACTTTATTTTAATTACTTCTTTTTGTCCTCCAAAAGGCTGGAATGGTTTCTGGACTAAAGCCTTTACTTGGATGGATCAAGGACATAATTAACCATTTTTGGTATGCTTGTCAGCACACAAGCACCAGAGATGAGTTTATGGTTTGTATGTTCATGTATACATTTCTCTGCTAATCTGTTTTTTTATATTTGCTGATATGGTTTTTTTATGTTGTGTATCTTTAGAATGTGTGGAGTGGTGTACTTCACCACGTGAGTGGAGAGCATGAATGGGCCTTTGGCAGGTGCTTTCATGGTCCTTTGGGGGAGAGACCAGGCAAAGAGCTGATTCTTTCTGGGTCTGCTGCACATGTAGCGTTGTCACAGATTGTCCTGAACGAGCGGTGGCTGAAGAATATTGAGAAGTTACTCACCTTTCGGTAATATGTTAGTGACATGATGTAATGTAATCTAAGTGTCTTAATAATTCCACAGATAAACGGAGAACGCAGTGACACTTTTTTTCTGAACAATAAAGATTACAATACGTAGATCTGAATTATTTTAGACACAGAGTACCAATACAGATACATCTAACACATACACAAGGGAACTACCTTGAACACATTTGGTAGTTTCTGCTCTGTTTGACGATGTAATTGTCACTTCAATAAAAGCATCTGTATCGTTGCATCCCTTCCACAAACTGTGTGTGTGTGTATGTATGTATGTGTGTATATGTGTATATGTATGTATGTTTATATGTATGTATGTTTATATGTATATATTTGCAGTTTATTGCAGTAAGGTAGAATGTATTTGTTCTACAGACATTGACTTTTGTTTTTTGTTTTTTATTTGCAGAACCACTTCTACGCTGGAGTCTTTCCAAAACCAAATACTGATGTACGCAGGGAAACGATTTGCATTTTCGTTTGGCGTCTATGAAGCAAGAACATTATTCGCTGCATTGGACTACAACCACCACAACCATCGCCCAGTGCAAGTGAACAGCAAAGGCAAAGTAAAGTAAGTCATACTTTGTTGCTTTGACATGATTTTCAAACTGTGGTACAAGTACCGCCAGTGGTACTTGGAGGAATATTCTAAATATTATTGGAATATAAAATTAATTTAAAAATGTATAATTCACACACAGTGTAGCTGTGGCAGGCAACAATCATCAATAAATACTCATAATTAGGAGTAAATAAGCTTCCTTTGTTAACTGTCTATAGTAAAAAGGGTAAGCCTTCTCTACTGTATGTTAGGTTGGTCCTGATGGTTGGTACTTGGATAAATCAACATGTTCTCTGGTGGTACCCACTGTACAAAGTTTGAGAGATACTGCTAAGGTTTAGCTTCAATAAATATTTTATTTCCCCTTATTGGATTAGATGGCTTGTAGTGCCAGGGTAAAACATAAAAATACTATACATCATACAGAACGCTTTGTGTACAATGTGACAAGGACAGGAAAAATTATAGTTGCTTATGGCACTTATGTGTTATTTTCCTTTGCTGTGGAAAAAGCATGATTTATCATTACTTGTTGTGACCTATTGGTGAAAAAAGAATTCAACTAGTTTACCAGGAATTTGCTAACTTTATCATCTGTCTATTTTTTGTTTTCTTAGACACAAACGAGTGTACAGCAAAAACTCGCAGCGTTACACTGTTCACACTGTGAAGGAGAACGAGGACTACGGCTACATCCCAGAGCTGCAGACAAGAATACTGCAGAAGCGCCTCAGCTCAGCAGGGGGACTACCAAAAAGGAGAAGAATTCAGGCAGACGACCCCAGGGCCCTGGGTCCTCTCTCCGGGATCATCCCTCCTCCTACAGCTGAGTTGGTGCAAACACAGCAACGCAGAGGACAGGTAATGATAACCATATGCCCTCTCCATTTTGGTTGAATAAAATTAAATAATTCTAATTTTCCTGTGTTTTTTTTCGCCACCAGGACTGGATATGTGATCCATAAACAGAGGCTGACGAGATTCAAAGCTGAACACAGCAAATTTTATTTTTCTAAATCTAATAACATGTATGAAAAAAGTTTGACTAAAATAACAATAAAAGTAAAACGTATATCTGAGGTGGTCATGATTTTTAGTTTGTCCAGAATGGGGCTTCTTTGAAACCCACGTATATCGGGATATTTGTCTCTGATCCTCCAAACACAATATGACGGAATCACATGCCGGTTGCCTCCGCCAAGACGTCCGTGCTGCCAAATGGTGTACTGTCTGTAGGCAGAGTAACGATACTCCCTGTGATCGGTTCCAGGGTCTTGGCTGTCACGCAGAGCCAACACGTCATTCCACGTCTGCCGAGCCAAACGCAAGATTCCCTCATCCAAGCAGAACAAGTTAAAATGCGCACGTCTGCTCAGACACCCTTCGGGATCCTGTCCACAGCACTTATTTTCAAGGTCTGTAGGCATCAGTCGGCAGTTGGAGCAAGTGCACCAAGCTGGCTGACCCTGGTGTGATGGAGGATGTCCTGGTGCGGCCTGTCTATACTCCATAATGTCCAGTAAAACTCCTGGCTGACGTGTTACTACCATCTGAAGGACTCCATCTTTCTCCTCAGGATTTAGTTTTTGCAGCTGTGCCTGAAAATTGAATCCAAAACTTATTTTTATAATACTTATGATTATGACATATTGTAGTTTTCTTCGCAAGGACATACCTGTAACTCTGCTGTTCTGTCAGCAGACAGCTGAGCAACCCGTTCCCTGTCCTGCTCACTGATAGGTCCTGCTCTTCTTCCTCTAGCCTGGCTTCTCCTCCGGCCCGTGGCTGAACCTTCATTTCTGCTTCTCCCTCTTGCTGCTCCTCTTGCTGCTCCTCTAGCTGCTCTCCCTGCTCCTCTAGCTGCTCTCCCTCTACCCCATTCAGAGTCACTGCTCTCCTCAGAGACTTCAGAAGAAACATTTGGACTGGATTCCTCAAAGGAGAAGTATCAAGGTTTACATGTAAATGGAATGCATGTTTTATAAAAACGTCACTGAAAAGAAGCCATCAAATGTTTTGGTGATGGTGCTGTATTTACAATGACATAAACAATGTTGCTAATACTTATTTTACCTAGATGAAAAATATGAACCGATTTGGGTAAAGTACACAAAGTTGTACTCAAGTAATAGTGGCAGGAGCTCAAAATATTTTTACTTGAGTAAAGGTATCCATCCAACATGCTATTCAAATAAGGCTGAAAAACGTTTTGGTAAACAGGCTGCTTGAGTACCGAGTAACATCTGATTTTAAAATTGTCAGACAGACCTAAACATGGATTTCTTGGCAAATTCAGTAATTTCATAGAGTGAAAAACAAATTACATCAATAACATCACAAAATAATTAGGAGTAGAGGAAATCCATTTCTAAGTCATTAATTTGAATATAAAACATACTGTAGTTATAAGTAGTGGGGGAAAAAAACAATTGAACAGGACTTGTCGTTTAAAACTATTTTATAACTTTTCCAATAAGCTACTACAATAATTGCATCGGTCTGAGGAAATGTAAGGGTAGATATTTTTATCCTACTAACTGGCTTATTCTTGTAAAGTACCAACTAGTAAAATGATTATTGCCTACCAGTGGGATTAAGTAGTTTATGCATTCAAAATGTACGAGTGTTTTTATTTATTTTAATTATCCGTCTAATGTGAGTCATTCATTTAGCCTTATTATTTGGCTTCTTCACTCGATTCACTTTGCTGTAACTTTGCCCACGTATCACATCCTACAAATACACTAAAACTGATTTGGTCTAAATATCTTACATCACATTCATGATTTACCTCAGTCGAAGTCATCCCTGCAAAGCTATATACTGTCGAGTACCGTATTGACTCACCAGTTGTGAGGTATCGCTTGCGAGTGCACGTACAACATGCGCGCCTCATGCACGAGCTTAAAAAAATGGCTGCAGTAACACGTTTGGCCTGATGGGGCAATCGCGAGCAAAAAAATTCCAACTTCCTTAGAGTCCCTTTAATGATGCAAATGAAGCATATAGCTCTTTTTTGAATATTTTTGAATAAAAGAGGGAACAAAAACTATGGATGACAAAAGGGTTACTTAATGCATGTAAAAAGAAAAACACACTATACAGGGTCTTCGTCAAAGTACGGAAAAAACTGAGATGAAATAACAAAAAACTAGTATAACTAGTATAAAAAATCCTTAGGATGAGGAAGGAGACATATTACAGCAGTTGTTTTGAGGAAAATAGAGAAAACATGAAAGGAATGTGGAAAGTCATAAATGGTTTAATAAGAAATACATCTAGAGAAGCTGCATATCCTAAATTTATAATAAAAGATAACATGTGCATAGATAAGAAACAAGATGTGGCCGAAGAATTAAATGATTTTTTTGTTAATGCGGGACCAAATCTCGCAAGGGATATTGTAAAACCAAAAGAGAAAAATGTAATGGATGAATTAATTGAAAATAATCTGCGAAGTTTGTATCTAAGTGAGGTTAGTGAATCTGAAGTGAGGGAAACAGTTTTAAACCAGGGTTGCCGCGGGGTAGTAAAAGGTAGTAAATTAAATGACTTCAAATTAAGGCCCTTAAAAGGTAGTAAAACGTAATGAGCACAAGCTGACATGGTAGTAAATTTGTTCTTATTCTTTGGTTATTCCTTGAATATATTGTAACTTTTCAGTTGATGCATATTTTTTGTTCAGGTATTTATTACTAACGCGCGGACAGGACCTGGCTCGGTGTCCAGTCCTCTGATGTCGATTGGGTCGGGTGATCTATTTTGTTGTGCGCATGCGTAGTGTCGCGATAGCTTGGACCGCTGTTCTGATGATCTGTGCTACCTCATCAGAATGTCCTACCGTAGCGCGCATACATAGATAGCTATGTCTATCTGTCGGTGCTACCCCTCAAAAAGTGCTACTGGTATGTTTACATCCCGAAAACAACAACTGTTAGCTTTGATGTTAAACATAATCATCGGAAAATATTTTTCAAGTGACGGATTGAAGTGGCAGTTTAGCAGTAATGTCTAACATAGCAACAATTTATATGAATAACGAAAACTTTTCTTTTAATCCACAGAATATGCTACCTGTTTAATATAAAGCTAAAATTAGCACATAAAGCACATATATTATTTTCCCATTACCTCGTCGGAGTGGCAGTTATTTCCATTCGGTGCATAACATCACAACTGCTTCCACCTGCCGATCATCAATTAAAACCCAGCGCCTATGACTGTGGGCCAACAGAGTGTATGGAATATTATATTTCAGTCAAAAATCCCGAGGAGATTTTCAACCCTCACCTGCGTGTATTCAACAAGGCACGCATGTAATTGCTCATGCGCGCATATTCAACAACACTCGCGTGTGGATTTCACCTCACACGCGCTCTACACGAAGCTTTCATACACGCGTGAGGGTAAATCTTAGGAGAGGCTGCGCCGTCGAAAGGAAATTCTGAGCGAGCGAGTAAAAAACTTTTGACTGTTTGGAGGAGGAGCCGAAGGTCAGCACTGACCCTGTGTAAATGGCCTTTTTAAATCGGTAATGCCCACAGGATCAGTGAGATTTTTTCATAAGAGTTCACCAAACATCACATTACTTTTAGTATCCTACGAAAAGAAAAAGAAAAACTCAGATTGAATGTCATAATTTATATTCTGTTGTTAGTTTTGCATTCATACATGTAAATTTCTCAAATGCAAACCTCAGTTTTATACATTCCTGAAAGAACTGAAACTCTTCTTCTGCTTCACTTTCTTTAATGGAGAAAAGCACTGCAATAGCTTGAAAGTATATAATTAACTGATTGTGAACTTTTTACCCCTAGCCCTTTTTAAAATGTATTTTTCATTTCATTTATTTATGTTTTCAGTTTTTCTTTTTTTCTCTGCTTGAATGCTACTCTAATGTACTTTTGCTATTTTCCTGGCTGTCTTGCATCACCAAAGTCATGTTTTCTTTGACAAATGCCATTTTCTTGTATTGTTAAACTGTGAAAAATATAACTCTACTGATCCTGAGGGCGTTACCGATTTAAAAAGGCCAATTACACAGAGTCAGTGCCGACCTTAGGCTCCTCCTCCAAACAGTCAAAAGTTTTTTACTGGCGCTAGCAGAATTTCCTTTCGAGGGCGCAGCCTCTCCTAAGATTTACCTTCACGCGTGTATGAAAGCTTCGTGTAGAGCGCGTGTGAGGTGAAATCCACACGCGCAGGTTGTTGGATACTCATGAGATGAATTCTACACGCGCGTGTTGTTGAATAGGTGGCATGAGCAATTACGCGCGTGCCTTGTTGAATACACGCAGGTGAGGTTGAAAATCTCGCTCGGGATTTTTGACTGAAATATAATTCCACACATCCACCATTCATCATCAGCGGATTCGCACGCGGGGGGAGCAGTTACCCATTTCGTTTAAAAAAAATTCTTGTGAGGGTCATTGCATTTTGTTTATATTCTATTTATTCTAGTCTTCTGGAAATTATTATATATTAGTCAAGACATCATCACATTTACACTTTGAAGTGAGTGGAATAACATTTAGTTTTGGGTCAGGGATGGACCATCATCACACATGGGTCAGTATCACTCCTACAAAAGAGGCCGCTGCTCAATGTTGTGATGGTAGTAAAGATTATGGAGAGGTGGTCAAAAAGGTAGTAAAAGGTAGTAAATTCAACTCTAGGATTCCTGTATAAACCCTGTAAACTGTGAAAGCAAGAGATCACAAGACTGCAATAACATAGATATGTCCTTAGTGAAAGAAACCATAAAAGAAATGATCAAACCACTGACACACATTTGTAATGTTTCATTTAGGATGGGAATATTCCCTGACCAGATGAAGGTAGCAAAGGTCGTACCTCTGTTTAAAGCAGGTAATAAAAATGATTTATCCAATTATAGACCAGTATCACTCCTTCCACAGTTTTCTAAAATATTGGAAAAAAACTTTTTGTTAAAATGTTGGATAGTTTTATTAATAAGTATGATATTTTGACTGAGCAGCAGTATGGTTTTCAGGCCAAGCAGTCGACCGGACTTGCAATAATGAAATTAGTGGATGAGTTAAGTAAGGCCATTGATGATAAGAGAGTGAGTCTGGGTGTCTTCATTGACCTGAAAAAGGCATTTGACACCATTACTCATGATATTCTCCTGAAGAAGCCGTTTTAAGTATGGTGTCAGAGGGGTTGCATATTCTTGGATTTGTTCATATATAAATAACAGAACACAATTTGTCTCAGTTGATGGAATTGTGTCGAGTCCATTGTAAATTCTTTGTGGGGTTCCACAGGGCTCTGTCCTGGGACCAAAATTGTTTATTTTATATTTAAATTATCTCTGCAGAGTCTGAATTGTTCTCAAGTCTATTCTTTTTCCACATGATACCTATTTTTTTTATTCTGGGAAAGATTTAAAGGACATTGTGAGAAATGTTGAAAAGGAGATGCAATTGGTTAAGAAATGGTTTGATATCAATAAGCTGTCACTAAATATGAGTAAAACAAAGTTTATTATTTGGGATAAAATAGTGAGAGATGTGAAAGTAAGAATAGGGGTGGGGGAAATAGAAAGAGTTAATGAAATAAAAATTTTGGGGTGTTATATTAGATTTTAAATTGGGGTGGAAAAAGCACATTGATTATGTAAAATCTAAACTCTCAAAGTCAGTTGCCATACTTAACAGGATTGGGAATTTGTTAAATAAGCAGGCATTATTTATGTTATACTCATCATTATTTGTTCCATATTTAACTTATTGTCTGGGGATTTCGGGTAATACGTACAAGATATACACCCAACCACTTATTATCTTACAAAAGAGAGCCTTACCTATCATCACAAGATCACAATATAGGGATCACACAAACAATTTATTTTTTAAATTAAACATTCTAAAATTTTATGATTTCGTGGATTACAAGGTTACATTGACAATGTATAAAGCATATTATAAAATGCTGCCTGATAAAATTTTGAGTATGTTTGAGAAACAAATATTAGATGCAGAACTATCTCTGTAAGAGGAGTGAATTTATGGAATTGTTTGCATATAGACCTCAAACTGACAGAAACACAAAGTGGATTTAAAAGCCTCCTAAGAAACAAAATTATACTTTCATATAGATACGTTTTTGGTAATCAACTTCCATGACTCTGTTGTTTCAAGTGTTTGTAAGAAGAGCATTGAGCACTGTCTGATTGTTTGTGAATATTTGAGAGGGATAGGCGTTAATAAGCTTTGAGCTTCAACCTATACCCTTTGGTTCAAGCAAAAGTTATTACATGATGAGTTGTATATTTGTTATTGTATATTTGTTATTGACAAACCAAATAAATCAAATGAAATGAAATAACGAGTTCAAACAGGTGCCATTAATACAGGTAACATGTGAAAGATAGAAGAGCTTCTTAAAGGAGTAACAGGACTGTGAGGGCCAGAATTCTTGCATGTTTGTAGGTGCTAAATACTTATTTTCTGCACCATTATACAAATAAATTCTTTTAAAATCATACAATGTGATTTCCTGGATTTATTTGTACACTCTGTCTCTCACAGTTGAAGTGTAACTATGATGAAAATTACAGACCTCTCTCATCTTTTTAAGTGGGACAACTTGCATAATCGGTGACTGCCAAATACTTTTTTGCCCCACTGTAAATGAACTCCTTTGATGACATCATTTGACTTTGGACGGAGTTCATTTATGCTCTCAAAGTGTTTAAAAATTTTACACTATTCTGATGTTACCTTTTTTACTCCAGTGTTCAGTGTTGTTTTAACACTGCCAATTTGAGCCCAAATGATCACTGAGTTCAGTGTAAACTTCACTCCTAAAGTGTAGAATATACCCTTCCCAAATTGCTTTGCACCAATATAATACCTGCAGTCTGAGAGCGAAGTACTGTTAGGAACATATGGAACTATCAGATCTCTGATGTATGATGGAGCTTGATTATTAAGGGCTTTAAATGTAAGAAGGAGGATTTAAAATTCTATTCTGGATTTAACAGGGAGTCAATGAAGGGAAGCTAAAACAGGAGAAATGTGATCTCTCTGCAGAACTCTTGCTGCAGCATTTTGGATCAACTGAAAGCTTTTAATTTTGTGGACTTCCTGATAGTAAAGAATTACAGTAGTCCAGCCTTGAGGTAACAAATGCATGGACTAGTTTCTCAGCATCACTCCTGGACAGGATGTTTCTAATTTTAGCAATATTCCGGAGGTGAAAGAAGGAAATCCTAGAAACCTGTTTAATATGGGATTTAAAGTCTTGGTCAAAAATAACGCCGAGGTTCTTTACATTATTACTGGGGGCCAATTTAATGCCATCCAGATGAAGTGATTGACTAAGCAGTTTGTTTTTCAGAGGTTCTGGATCCAAAGACGACAACTTCTGTCCTGCCGGAATTTAAAACTAGAAAGTTTAGATTCATCCATGTTTTTATGTTTTCCAGACATGCCTGTAATCTACCTAACTGACTGGGTTCATCAGGATTTATGGATAAATATAGTTGCCTATAGGCAGTATCACTGAAAATGTATTCCATGCTGTCTGATGATTTTACCAATTGGAACATGCAGCGCTCAGAGTAGAAGCGTTGTCTGAGTGCTTTTTTGTGCAGTTTCATGGCAGCAGTGAATGGCATTTGGTCACTACTGAAAAGGGATAAAAACAGGAAGGAGCTTCGGAATTATTTTATTGTTATAGACAAAAAAAAGTTGCAAAGTTTTTGACTACAAAAGCAGCACTGAACTTCTTTGAACAAATGACAGTTATGATAATGTATAAATACAAAAGCAGTTAAGACATAAGAAATGATCTGAACAGCGGAGTTACATTCTGTTAATCTAAAATAATAAGCAAATTAACGTGAAGAAGTTCTGCAGACCCAAATGATTTTTGGTCTTACACTTTTTCTCAGTTGTTTTGATGCACTACACGACATTTGTGCTCCGGGCACCTAAATAGCTAGCACCAGCCCTGGCCAAATGGTACCAGAAGATTTAAAAATAGAGCTGCAATTTTACTGCTATTTGAAAATAAAATTTGTTTTTCAAATAAAAATCTAAAAATTGGTGTATGTTTGTTTGCAGCTTGCCTGAGTGTATACTTTGTAGAACCAAGTTTGGCTGCAAATAGAGCTTTAAGTCTTTAGGGGAATGTTACTATGAGCTATGAATAGACACGGTCAGTAAACATGAACTTTCTACCATATTGAAATGTTCTGCTATTGCTAAAATCTGTTACATTACAAAAAAGATAAACTGGCTAGTGTCTGGATCAATATTGATGGATTAACCCTTTTTCTGACATAATTAAACATCAAACTGTGCGACAGGTTTTATTTAAATTTCAAGTGAAAGTATTTTCTCTGCTTCTATACTGCATGTGTCCTCTGAAACCATTGCAAGTGCTTCACTTGCTCTAGTTCTTTCAGGCTAAAGTGGGGGTGGCAATTTCCTCCTTAATTGAGTTACCTTACATATCTATTCCCTATTCCCATCCGTTCTGATCACCCGATCCTATTTTCTCTCTCTGACTCCATCATTAGAGTTTAGCTTTCCAGCTGTAAAATTAGGTCTAACTACAGAAAATGTTGAGTGGGACACACTATTTGATGTGGGTGACCTTTGAACTGTCAGATAGCGTTGTATGAGAAAGTGCAATCAATGTTCCCTAAGCTGCGCCCATCCGCAATAGCGCACTGCCGACAGTCTTCGCACACAGAAAATCTGCTCTGCACACCAAAAACAAAATCTAACAAACAAATAATTCTTTCTGTGCTATAATTCAGTATAAATCAATGACCATATGCACCGATTTACAGTTCCAGCAGTGCTGCTGCACCGATCCAATTAGAAAAACACACACTCGCCCAAACACGTCATCCATGTTTATTGCCATATCAATGCGGCAGAGATCCGCACACTGACACAACACAGTAACTATATAGCTGTCATACCCTGTGTGTCGGTTTGTTAAAATGTGAGACATCTTCTTTTACAGATAGTTGTTCACACTGTAGGCAAAAGTGTATCCAATCTGACATTTTTGCCCATATCTGATTTTTAGGACAGTTTGAACAGCACAAATCTTTTTTTCAAACCTGATAGATAGGTTATGTGGTCTCCAGGGTCAAGAATTAAGATAGACACGGGTATGCAAATAAGACTAAGGAAAAAAAAAATGAATCCAGACACAAACTCAGATCCTCCTGTTTAAATAGGAGCAGAGTGCTTTCGTCTATGCACAGAGCGGCTGACAGCGCCATGTTCATGCGCTGTAAAATGTGCTTGATTCATTTAGAAAGTCTGTAGCGTTTTGGTGGAATTTTCTTTAACAAAAAGGGGATTATGGAATGTTTTGAAAACATCTGAAGTTTTCGTTTTATTCCTCTCAGAAACGGCCTCTTTATTGTCAGTCTTAGTTTGTAACTTTATCACTGGATTGTTTCAGCCGCCACAAAAGAAAAAATCTTTGAATAGGAAAATGAATTTTAACAGAAGTCAGAATTAAGCATTTAACCTGCAATGGGAACATAGCAGTGCTGCTCCTGCTCCTGTCATTCAGCAGGGCCAGAGTCATACTGTGTGAATAAATCTTTTAGTGTTTGGTCTCGCTGTTTGATTCTGCATTTGGGTTAAAAGATTTCCCTTCAAGACAATAACGTTTATGTCATTGAGTGACCAGTCGCTGGCTGCTCCAGCCAATGATGCCATTCACATACGTATTTACGCAGCTAATCGATCGATATTTGGTCTACATTTCAAGCATCCAGCGCAGACTGTGAAAGAGGCTTTAGTTTAATGAACTGTATCAAAACAGCATAGAGAAATCTTCTTGAAGTGGACCATTGGGATCAGCTGATGCGCATAAAGTCAAAGCTGCAAGCAGATGAAGCCATCAACCTGAATAACGTGTACAACCACTGGATACATGAAAAGGACAGATGGGAAAAAAAGGTGAAATTTAGGTCCTCAATCAGATTTGTGCTTATCCAGTGTCATTTATTTACAATGTTCATTTCTGAAAATTTATCATTAAATACTGTCACCAGTTCATGAGTAGCAGAAATGCAAATAATTGTGTGATTATATACTGTATTTTGTAGACAAAGAGTTACAGGACCCTCTGCCAGACCACAGGAGGCCTCTCTTACCTAGTGCACAGCAAGAGCTTCACACAATGGCTCATACTTATAATACAAGTTAGACCTTTATAGTAAAAATGTTAAGTGTGTTTTCAAAATTTGAGTTCATAGTTAGCTTGGCTTACTTGGCAGTTCATGTTTCTCCACAGTCTCCAAGTTTACATGTCACTTAAAAAATCGAATTATTGAATGAAGTTCATTTGCCACTGCTATGCTTGGTGGCGACATGCGCCCTTTTCATTGGATTTCTCTGATTGGCCTAGAGAGACACACAGATGAAAAGCAAGATATCTCACAATGACGGAAGAAATGGATGACAACATCGCTGCAGCACAGTACATTTAGAAACTATTGAACAGTTTGATTGTGTTCAGTCGGACTAAGACAATAATTTGGCATTCTCTGCATATAAGTGCACTGACAGAGTTTGGCAAATCAAGATAATGTTGTGCAACAGAAAGTGCAATAATGTTTTCACATAACCTGTGTTCACATAACCATTAATAATTATGATCAATATTTTAATATTAATATGACCATTATTGAATTTAGATTTTTTTTGTTAAACAATTCAGGGCACCACCTTCATCTTAATGAAGGAATGTGGAACCAAACCCTCTCTTATCAAGGAAATGAATTTGACGCTGTTGGATGACATAATTGCATGGATACATCAGAATAAGCACAAACAACTTCTCACTAAAGTATGAGAATAATAAAATTAATCAACCTTGCAGCCAACGTATTCAGTCAATAAATTCTTTATTTACACTACCGACATGCAAACTAAACTACGAAGCCGATCGAAGAAAATTGATAATATGCAAAACTAGTCAAATAAACTAATGAACGAGTAACGCCAACAAACAAAAATACAACAATGACAATCATAATCACATTTTAGCGTATAATGATGAGGGAAAGAAAGGAAGGAGTGTGTGAAAAGGGGGGGTCATCACCCAGTTGCTCTCAGAGGGTGCTAGTTGGTGGGGGGGTCCTGCTCTTGCCTGCTAAGGTTATATGCTGGTAATAATGGAGCACGGGGTCAATGTACAATGTGCAGAAGTGTAAAATTAATCCAAATATGGTCTGTAGGTATACAAGAAGGGAGGAAAGAGAGAAGGAAGGATCTGAGGGAACAAGGAACAGAACAGGGTCCCAGCACTCATAATCTGTTTAGCTGTACAGATTAATATTCAAAGTCTGCTCTGGATTCAACCAGTTAACAAATAGCACAATTCACAGCATGTGATCAGCAGCTTCAGAGAAAAAACGCGGGTTCAACACACATCAAACCAACTCTATGAAATGAAATCTTAATCGTTCTAACTTATCTCTGTCCAGAAAGAAAAAGAGGAAATTAGAATAAAGGTTTGGTCCTTCTTTGAGGCAAGGCAAGACAAGGCAATTTTATTAGTATAGCACACTTTCAACAACAATGTAATTCAAGGTGCTTTACATGATTATGAGGTAAAATAAAAACTGCGGTAAAACAGAGACAAAGCATATAAAGTAAAAACAGCAATGAAGCAAGAAAGCATACACAAAACATCTGATACATGAAAGCATTACTCAAAGGCAGCTCTAAACAGATAAGTTTTTAGTTGTGATTTAAAAGAACTCAGTGTTTCAGCAGCTTTGCAATTTTGTGGTAGTTAGTTCCAGATTAGAGGAGCATAGAAACTGAAAGCTGCTTCTCCATGTTTGGTTCTGATTCTAGGGATGTTGAGTAGACTGGAATTAGAGGACCTGAGTGGTCTGGGGGGTTGTTATAGCAACAATAGATCTTCAACATACTTTGGTGCTAAGCCATTCAATGATTTATAAAACAGTAAAAGTATTTAGAAGTCTATTCTCTGAGCTACAGGAAGCCAGTGTAAGGACGTTAGAACTGGGATGATGTGCTCTACTTTCCTGGTTCTAGTGAGGACACAAGCAGGTGATCAGTCCTAACACAGAGATCAAACTCCAGTCAAGGAAAAAGACAAAAATGTAATAAAAATAGTGTCCAAACTGTCAAGCTGGCACACTCAGCTGGTTCTGATGCCCCTGTCGGTTCTGTTTGCTAAAAAAACAGGTAAAACGAGGTAAAACCGCTAGTTAATTTCCGTGATCGACTTCCGGCGTCCTCTTTAATAACTGAGCTGATCGCAGTTCGGCCGTTAAAAGATAACTTCCGGATGCACCCACAAGAGGTTCAAAAGCTATTTTTAGCTTCACTTTGAAGGTTTTGAAGAAGCCTTCTTCCCATTCCAGCAGGTTAGAAGGAAAGGATTCACGAGTGGAAATTCTCCAGTACCAAGCAGCTATTGACTGGAAAGACCAAGATAGTCGTCCGTGGTTGACTTTTATTAGGCAACTAAGAATGCTGGGAAATACCATGTGGTCAGTCCGTTTTGGAAAATGAATCCTAACAATAAAAATTATTTCTGCAGTATCAATTGAATTGGCTCATTTTTAGTAAGATGTGTGGTTATTTGAAAACATAACCAAACATTTTGTTTGATTAAAAAAAAAAAATCCCCTTTTTTCACTCATAGGAATACAAAAAGGATTATAAATGATATTCTGAGTATATTTAGATTCTGAATGAGTATTCTTGAAACTGCAAACCAGAATAGAAAAAAAGATTTTTTTGAGGGGATGGAGGAGCTAACAGTGTAGTTACTGGCCAAGGGATTAAAGTTCAAACAGAAGCTGCAGAAATACTATTACTACCATACTTTTTTACAGTTCCTAATCCAGAATGCAATGAAAACATCAGTGCCACTGTCTTGGAAAGTATGCCGTGTTCCTATGGCAACTGTCAGCACCTCATTGAGGCAAGAGCAAAAGCCTTTTCTAGGTGTAACTGTTGGTTCGTCTTGTCTGGTTGTTAGTTCAGAAACGGTGAAATTGGTTTTCTGTGGTGCCATCTTTCACAATGACCTGTTTTGATTAGCCACATTTTGTGACAAACTCCAGATAATTAAACAGGGAGGATGTTTTCAAGCAGTCTATTAGCTTACAAGCAAACAGCTAGCGAGCAGACTGTAAAGATAAAGCTGTTATCTCTTTATAGAGATGTATGGCTCTCTTACGTTGGGCACTGACTGATTGTATCACTAAGGTACTGTAAAAGAAACAATTTTTAAAAAATAAATTAAAAGCATTTAAGCCACATTCAGCTGGAAACTATGTATATCACAAGAAGCAGGTGAACCACAATGCCCTACCTCATTATTTCTGAAAGTCTCAATAAGATGGCCAGAAGGCATCTCTGGTCTAGTGTGAAACACTGATGATGTGGGATTGTCCCCTTTTCATTATGAAGAGGATTGTGTGCTTAAAGCCCCGGCCACTGCACTGGACCTGCTGGTAGGAAAGAAGAGAAAGAATGAGCAAAGAAAAAGAGGTTGTGTGCACTCAAGGGAAGAGATATAAGGAAAATTCAGGATTCGTGAAGTGACTGGGCACCTTTGGTCAGTAGTTGTACATATTACTTGTACTGTATGTACTGTTTGTGCTTCCTTGCCTGGTGCAACCAATAAATA
Organism: Valencia hispanica; assembly: GCA_963556495.2. Lineage (NCBI taxonomy): Eukaryota > Metazoa > Chordata > Actinopteri > Cyprinodontiformes > Valenciidae > Valencia > Valencia hispanica. The sequence goes on from OY747702.1 coordinate 4,598,140, forward strand.
AAACTGTTGCAAAATGCAATGGTACCATCCCTGATTACTGATTAAAACAAGTTAAGGTGAGGTTACCTAGTGTGCAGAACAATATCACTGAAAAGTCTCTCTGAACTCTTTATTATTAAGTCTATCTTAAAAGTGCAATTCAGAATTTTCTTGACAGGTTCTGGTGTTGTCAAACAAGACATGACTGTTAAAGGTTAAACCAATCAGTGAGTATTAATCAGTAAGGTAAGGGAACCTAATTCCAATATCAGTTCACATTCCATCCATCTTTCTATGGGATCCCCCCCCCCCCCAAGTATTCTGTTGATGTGTTGAACAGCCATGTCTGTCAGCTGCTCAATCCACTACCATCAGCCCCCTCAAATCTTAACCCAATTATTACCATTTAACATTTATCTTAATTAACCCCCAAACCCCCTTTGCTTAATTTATGTTAATTATTCTAATCAATAATTAAATATCTCTTTTAACCTTAATTACTGTTGCACTGCCAGTAATTACCCACATTAATTACCACTGTAACCTTTGTGTATGTCATAGAAAGTGCTAATTACTAACCCAGGAACAGCTATTTTTCTAAACTGATTGAAGATAATTCACATGATCCCCGTATTTTGTATAGCAAAATAAATTATGTGTTGAATGCACGACAGCATGCTAAGGTGCAAGCCTTCTGAGACCACTTGTAATTACTTTCTTAACATCTTTCCGAATAAGGTTGCCAGTTTGAGATCTTCTTCTGCATAAATTCTAGAATTGCGCTTCTCCCGGTGGCTGCATGTTGAAATGGCTCTATTGGCTACATAATGAGTTTTGTTTTTTCGCTTGTTGGTTCCTCTGTTTTCTTTAGGAAAGATTGCTTTTTTTGGCCCAGTATTCATTCTAGTTTGTGGTGCTGTGAATTTGGAAGGATTTTTGCTGTTAATATTTTACTTTTTGATCATTTGTTGCGATGCGTAACCAGCTGATTAACATTGCAAAAGCTGAAATAATACCACAACTGAAGCAACAAATCTCTGATGATTTGAGAAGGAGGTGGCATGGATGCAGAACAGGAGCAAAAAGGTGAGGTTCTAGTGAGGACGGAAGGGAGGAAGTTGAAACCATCTCTTCCATCAATCATAATGGGCCAAAGACATGACATTCAAATCCCATATTAAACAGGATTTAATCTAGGATTTCCTTCTTTCACCTCCGGAATATTGCATCCTGTCCAGGAGTGATGCTGAGAAACTAGTCCATGCATTTGTTACCTCAAGGCTGGACTACTGTAACGCTTTACTATCAGGAAGTCCACAAAATGTAATTAAAAGCCTTCAGTTGATCAAAAATACTGCAACAACAGTTCTGATTAATATTAAAAACAGAGCTCACATTTCTCCTGCTTTAGCTTCCCTTCATTGGCTGCCTTCATTGGCTCCCTGTTAAATCCAGAAAAGAATTTAAAGTGGAACTGAACCCCATGAAAAAGCATAACCCCAGACAACATTTGAAAAATTCTACCAAAGTGGGCAGTGCACGGAGGGGTATGGCCAAGTGTGTAGCATGAGCGGAGGGGGAAATGTGGGGTTGTGGTCAGGAGGACAGCGACACGTCGCTTAATCTGACACTGAGACATGGACAGTGACCGAAGCTACATTGGCAGTTTTGGGACTAAACGATCTGATCGACGTTCATCTGTTTTAAACGTTAGCATTAGCACTCAGGGACTGGACTCCTCTCGGTGCTGAATCAGCGCTGCCCGAGGCCGGCCCCATGGCCGGCCCGAGGCCAACGCTGCTGAGGCAGAGGGAGACAGGATGGTTCCAGTCGCTGAGTGGTAATGCTAACATAGGCTAACGTTCAAAACAGTATGTTAGCTATGGTAACTAAGTGCTAATGTGATAATAATGATAACCTGAAAAACGCAATCGATCAAAACTAGCAATTTCAACTCCAAACTCGCCACGGGGTGAAAGTCTGAGAGATGGTTTTATACCCAAACCCACGGGGCATGACTGTGAGACCATGCCTGTGACGTAAAGAGTGGAAAAGATATACCACTCTCCGCCAATCACAAAATTCAAATTGAGTAGCCACACTTCAACCCAAAGAGGGCAGTGTTGTGATTGCATTTCTCATAAGATGAACTGAACAGACTTTTGGATGTCTGGGAGCTATTTTAAAGATGGACTGAGCAGACCACATTTCCCAGCAATCCTAGCAGTGACCCCCAACACACTCCTATTGGTCCGTGACAACCCACAGTGACATCAGCGATGACATCACGGCCAAAGGGGGCTATAAGAGTAGTCGCGCCCATTTTGAATTGTTCTCCAGCTAGAAGTTTTTGGATGGACTACTGCTGAACAGAGGACATCTCACCGGTGAAGATTCTCTTTTGTTCTGACCCGCTGGACCGGGGAAGAACTCATTTCAAAGCTTCGAAGTGCGCACCCCGTCTGCGTAACCAGGGTGCACGACATAAGAACTGTTCCAAGACAGTTCATTAGACGTCGATCCTGCAGGCCATCCAGCCTGCATTTGGGCCACACGGTCCTTAAATCCTGTACAGGTTTTTTTTAAATAACTCTTCCTTTTCTTGCTCAATGACGGACACAATTCACTCTCCTCCTAGTGGACTGGACCTCCTTCAAGGCAAAGTAGGACTGAACCGGTTCATTTATACTAATATTGTGTCTGGGCGGATATAAATGGAGAAAATAGAGTTTTAACGAGTTAGCTCTCGTTCATTGTTGATTAAAGTGTTTTTAAGCGCTGTACCTGTTTGCTCATTTTTGCGTCGTCACACGTATAAGTCTGAGCTGTGAAATTGCTGTCTTTGAAACTGTCTGTTTTATCCTGAGCAGATCACACCTTACTTTTTCCTTCCTCTTGTTTTCCCTCTCTCTCCCTCCCTGATAATTCCGTCAGCAGTGTCGGGCTCGGTCCGGCCTGCGTTAGCTGGTCTTAGCTGAAAGTTTAACTCCGTTGTCTTTAGTCTGTCGCTAAAGCAGAGGCCTACCACATGGACGCTTTCCCCATGTGCTCCTTTAGCCAAAGCTAGTTTTATGATTCTTTCTTAGACTCCATGGCTATCTGTGACTTGGGCTCCCTGGAGAGAGGCCCCCCTTCCTTTTCTGACCCGAACCTCAGCTGTCTCACTGATTTCATTTCATGTTAATTGTGTTTAATGTTCACCTATTATTATTGTCTAAGATCTGTAGTAATTTTTGCACGCTTTAGAATAGATGGGAGTTTCTATTTCCTAAATAAAGTCCCCTTATCTTGAAGAGAAGTTGTCTGGGATTACTTGGAGTGATGCATACAATTAATGTCCACAGCGTTAGAACTTATTCCTTCATCTATTGTTTAATTATCTGAGACTGAACAATTTGGATATATATATATATATGTTCCTGGAATTAAAATTAAAATTATTAATCTTATTAATAATTGCCCTAAGCAATTATTCATAATTATTCATAGCCAAATCCTACCTATCTGCGGCACAACAGCAGCTTTAACACGCTTTTAGACCAAAAAGTGTAGAATTAAACAAGTTTACACGAAAAAGAATTCCCAGAAACTAAAAGATTGCATTGGTAAAGACCTATTTATACAGTTTAGAAGCAAAAAAAAGTTGTTTTGGGGTATAGTTACTCTTTAAGATCCGCCTTCTTATATATAACGCTCTAAATAATTCAGCTCCATCATACATCAGAGATCTGATTGTTCCATATGTTCCTAACAGAGCACTTCACTCTCAGACTGCAGGTTTACTTGTAGTTCCTAGGATTTCTAAATGTAGAATGGGAGGCAGATATTTTAATTATCAGGCTCCTCTCCTGTGGAACCAGCTCCCAGTTTTTGTCAGTGAGAGCAGACACTGTTTACTTTTAAGGCCAGGCTTAAAACTTTCCTTTTTGATAAAGCTTATAGTTAGAGTGGTTTAGGTCATCCTGAGCTATCTCTGTAATTGGGAGATAATGAATGAATGGATGGATGTTCAAAGGCATTCTGTGGATGATTCTTTGCCTAACACATGGAGAGGACGTCAATGCCATGACTGAGTGTCTGACTGACTACATAAACATCTATGTGGACAACATCCTCCCCACCAGAACAGTGAGATGCTTCCCTAATAACAAACCCTGGATCACCAGTGACCTGAAAGAAAGGTCAAACAATAAAAAAGAGCTTTCAAAGAGGGAGACGGGAAATTTTTGAGGAGGAAAACGGAAGCAACTTAAAGTCGAGATCAGAGAAAGCAAGGAATATCATACAAGAAGAAGCTGGAGCTCAAACTACAGAGGAACAATATCAGAGATGTCTGGTCAAGGATGAAGAAGATTATAGACTTTAAGCACAATAAGGATTGGATAGATCGAAGCCTGGACAGAACCAATGAACTGAATGCATTCTTCAACAGTTTAGGTTCCGGAACAAGCTCAGCATCCTCCTCTCTAGTCCCCAGCCAAACAGAGATCCCAAGCTCCTCTGACCCACAGCTTTCCTGTCACACCTCGCAGGTTTTATCTTCCACCTCAGTCAGGGAGTCTTCTGCTTCCACAAATTTGTTTTCAGCCAAGTCAGGAGATGCTACTGATTCCTTTGCCTTCCCCTCCCACTGGTCTGTCTCTAGAAGTCAGATGAAGAGGCTGCTGAAGAGACTGAACCGCGACAAGACTGCAGATCCAGATGGCGTCAGCCCTAGAGAAGGCCTGTGCAGAGTAGCTCTGTGGGATTCTGCAGCACATCTTCAACCTTAGCCTGACCCATGACTTCCTGCCTTGTTCCAGTAACAAATAAAACTCACCCATCAGTCATTAATGACCATAAACCTGTTGCCCTGACATCCCACATCATGAAGGTCCTGGAGGGACACCTATTGGCCTACCTGAGTAAGCAAGGAAGAATATCAGGATCTGCTGCGGTTTGCTTATCGTCGTGGAGTTGGAGTTGATGGCTGACACCATCATCCACCTGCTTCAACCAACCCACTGTCATTTGGACAAAGCAGGCACCACTGTGAGAATCATGTTCTTTGATTTCTCCAGTGCATTTAACACAATTCAGCCTGATTTGCTTCGTCAGAAACTCCTGAAGACAAATGTGGAGCCCCCAACAATCACCTGGATTAACAACTACCTGACAGACCACAGTTTGTGAGACTGACGGATTGTGTTTTAAACCAGGCGGTCAGCAGTACATGAGCACCACAGGGAACCGTACCCTCACCAGTCTTTTTCACTCTGTACACCTCAGCCTTCCAGTATAAGTCAGAGACATTGAATCTGCAGAAATACTCAGATGACTCTGCAGTTGTTGAGTGTATCCCGCACCGCGGTTGGGCATGGCCGTGGTGGGAGCGCTTGGAGCAGCCGCCACCACTCACCTCCAACCTGCCTGCCATTATCCAACCGTTTCAGTGCCCTGGATGCGGATTTACCTCCTCTGACAGCCCCTGGTCCCTGTAGCTCCGTAGAATCACCGCCTAATCCCTACCAGCAGCCGGAGCGACAGTCGGACTCTGCCAGCCTTCCACGTCACGCCAAACCCCTGGCTGCAGCCAGAACTTGCAGAGGAGTGCTCCACTTCACCCCAAACCCACGGAACGAGCCCTTGGCGCTGATTAAACATCGCTGCAGTCCTGGGGATGTTTCACCACCTGGCATACAGCAAGTCCTGGATGGTGAAAGATCCTCTGCCCAGCGCAAACTTCCACCTGCAGACCCACCGCCCACCACACTCATCATCGGGGACTCGATATTCAGAAATGTGAGGACCTGGTGCGTGCCTGACCGGCTCTGGGAGTATCGGTGTGTCGGTCAGCCAATGTGCTGGGCTGATGTCTTCCTTTTGTTGGTTGGGGCACCTCTTTCGGGGGTGCCAGGTTTGGGATTGTTGGGTGGTGCCTGCTCGGTGGCTCGGCAGGATACGGATCCAGCGTCTCTGCTCGTTCGATCACCTGTTCTGTGTGCAACGTGCATGGTCAGTTCATTGGCAGGTTGGAGTGGCCCTGGCCTTTGTTGGATGCCTGGTCTCAGAGCGCTCTGCATTGCGCGGGATCAGGACTCAGGAGCTGGTACAACTTGGTGTCCAGGTGCTGGCTGAGCTTGCCCTGGGGATACCATCTGGCCGCTGCGGCTAACGGTGGGGCGCCCCGACGGGGAGCAGGGATGGGGCACTGGGAGGTTGGCGGTGGGAATTGGCCTAGGGTGGCGGTGGCGCATGGTGGCCCTGCGGTGGTGGGGGCCCCTCGTCGGCCGGTCCCTGGTCGGATCCCTGCTGGGGGGTGGGGCGCCCCTGGGGCCCGGCTCTCCCAGTCCATGGACGGGCCTGCCCTGGTGCAGTTGGTTGCCGGCGGGGCCCGTGGGCTCGTCACTGCGGTCCCCCGGGCTCCTGCATCGTAGCCGCTGGACATTCAATTGGGGTTCTCCTCTTCTCCTCTCTCGGGGGATGCGGTCGGCCCCGCGCTGGTCCGCCTGGGGGTCCTTTGGACGTCTTGGCTCCGATCTCCTTCATGTCTGCATCGATTCCTTGGAGACAGATTGATGGCTGCTCACAGCAGTTATCGAACACTCTTATGGAGAAACCTTATATGCACCAGCATACTCACACACACACACATAGATGTGGGGTCTCCGGTGTTTACAGATATATTCTTGAGCTGAGGTTATCATTAATAGATCTTGATTATTCGGTACCATGAGCTTTTCAGTGACATTGTCGTTGTATTTCTATATCCATTTTTGTGTGATGTGATTGTGTAGTTCTTAGTTCACAATGTTTGTTTTGTTGATGTTCCTTTTTCGTTTTTTCTCCCTCTCTTTCTGCCATCCTGTGGGTATGGAGGCAGACTTCCATGTTTTCCTGTGTTTTCTTTGTTCCCCTTCCTCTCTTCTATTTTCAACTCACCCTCTCTCTTGACTTGTTGTTTCCTACCTATCTTCTTCATCTTCTTTCTTTCTTCCCCTTTATTTTACGTCTCCGTGTCCATAACATCGGAAAATAAAACCCACAGCAATTCATAATAAAGATTTTTCACACATGTATATCAAGTGGAGTACTATAGCAAAAGCTGTAGTGCTCTGCTTGTGAAAATAGATCTGTTGGGCTTTTACTTGGTACTCAGACACCAATTCTGAGCTCCACACTGCCAAACAAGACACGTTTAAAAAAAATAAAGAAATGTGAGGATGAGAGGAGCCCTCACTCTGCGTTTCTCTGGAGCCACTGTCATGGACATTACTGAACAGATCCCACAGCTCATTGAAATACACAAATATGTGAGTAAAGTTGTGATTTACGTTGGCACCAATGACATTCATAAACAGCAGTCTGAGCTCCTGAAGCGTGATTTTATTCACCTTTTTAATCTTTTAGAAAACACACCTGTCTCTGTTTTTATCTCTGGCCCCACCCACACCGTCGGTAGAGCACTTGGACCTTTTAGCAGACTCTTATCCCTGAATACTTGGCTCTCGTCTGCCACCGTCATTCCCAATATTGGTTTTATAGGCAATTTTAATATTTTGGGGGACAAGAACCACCTGTTTGGACCAGATAGGATCCATCTTAATAGACAGGGTACCCGAATGCTGGCACGCCCCCTGTCTACCACACCGGCCCCAGCTGCCCCTGCCCTATCTACTCCCTCCGCCACATCCTGATGTGGAAATGTTCCCTGCTCCTACAAACTCGTGATTTTAACAGTAACTCACATACTGGACTGGGTTCTACTTCATTCATACCAGTTATTGTCAGCAGAGAGCGGACTAACAATCATAAACCGAACAAATGCAACTCCAATAATCTCAAAAAGTTACCAAAAGCCCCACTTTCAGTAAATCATACAGTCACTCCATCTCCAATCACTAATAATATGGCACTTTTTAATGTTCGCTCTCTGCTGAACAAAACTTTCATAATAAATTTTAATAAATTATCTGATTTTAGACCATAATGTTTAGTGTTTATTTTTAACAGAAATGTGGCTGAGTCCAGATGCCCCTGTTGTTCTTAATTCAATTCAATTCAATTCAGTTTATTTATATAGCGCCAATTCACAACAGATGTCATCTCAAGGCACTTAACAAGAAGTTATTTCAATACAATTATACAAACATTCCAATCAGTTAAAAAGTTTCCTATTTAAGGAATCCCAGCAGATTGCGTCAGTCATTGGCGTGAGGTTGGGCAGATTTCAACCACAGCAATCCTTCAGCAATCCCTCATACTGAGCAAGCATGTAGCGAAAGTGGAGAGGAAAAACTCCCCTTTAACAGGAAGAAACCTCCAACAGAACCAGGCTCAGTAGGAGCGGCCATCTGCCACGACCGTCTGGGGGTTTGAGAAGACAGAGCAGAACACAGAAGGAACAGAAGATCTGATATAAGATAACTTTCTATGTTACAGAAAGTAAAAAGTTGATAACAGGACACAGTGGATGTTCAGTTACTGAGAGGATCATCCCACTCGATGCCCCCCGTCCAACAGGGCATTGCAGCCAAGCAGGATACCAGACCAGGTATATCTTCTATGGGGAGAAAAACACTGAGAGAAAACAAAGTTAACAGTCGAAATAACAGAATGTACTGTAATACAACTGGAGAGTAGTAGGAGAAAAGGAAGTAGCAGAGTGAAGGGGCCTCCCCACCAAACTTTGGCTTCGCTTATGCAAAGAGGAGTAGCAAAAGGGGAGACGGAACGGTTCATAAACACTTTCCGCCAAACCTGTTTTATTTGATAACTATTTTACTTTTGAATATAATGCAACTGTTTCCACTCCTCAGATTGTATGTGTCACATTTTATAGGCGTCCCAGTGTTTTTTATTCTGTATATGCTCCCCTCTTGGCTGTGTCTTTAGAAGACACAGAGTTAACTTTCAGAGTTATGCTGATGATACACAGTTGTACATCTCCATGTCTTCTGATAACACACGGACGATGGATGCACTTTTTAACTGCATTTTAGACATCAAATCCTGGATGGCAGAAAACTTTCTCCAAATCAACCAGGACAAAACTGAAGTTTTAGTCATCGGGCCTGAGGCTCAGAGAGAGAAACATTTACCAAAACTACAATCACTGTCTTTTAATCCTTCTTTACAACTGAAGAACCTGTGTGTGATTTTTGACTCTGAGCTGACTTGTATCCCTCACATTAAAATGATTACTAAAATAGAACATTGCCAGAGTCCACCCCATTCTCTCTCGGGCCAACACAGAGAAAAAGAGTATATCAGGTTTACAGCTTTTTAAAAATTCAGCAGCACGTGTCCTGACGAAGACCAGGAGGCGGGAGCACATTACACCTGTTTTAAGCTCATTGCACTGGCACCCCGTATGTTTTAGGATCAACTTTAAGGTTCTTTTAATGTTTGTTTTTTTATGTGGGGTCATTTTAATCTGTGAAGCACTTTAAGATGCTATTGTGTATGAAAGGTGATTTATAAATAAAGTTTGATTTGATTTAATTTGATCAGAGATGGACCAGAAGCTGAATACAGAGAGCTGGTGGACCCTTTTGTGACATGGTGTGGAAACAATTGTCTGACGTTGATGTGAACAAAACAAAGAAGGTGATTGAATCTCCCGAATCTCCCCTCTCTGCTGGAGGAGCACAGTGACAGCACAAACACAGCCATGCGTCTCATTAATAGACATTTTATTGGAAAAGTATCAAAGTTAAAATTAGTTAATAACATGGGGGGTGTTGGGGGTGAGTCCTGGCGGAGGTCTGTGCTTTTCTGGTTGTATATTTACTCTGAACTAGCCATTTAGTTCATTCCTTTGTGTTAGTTCATTTAATCATTTCTTTTGCCCTTTGTGCTTTGGATAGTTTTTTTTTCTTTGATTAGTGTTAGTGATTAGTGTTTTCCCCTTCATTAGTGATTCCTTTTTGTGTCTGTTCTGTTTATCTTACACCTTTCCAGTTCTTTCCCGTTGTTCTTCCCTGTTGATATCCCACATTCCCGAGCCTCTCTGTAAGTCTTCCTTTTGATTTGGTAAAGACTCTTACCTTACCAGCTACTTTGGTTATTACCTGCAATGGGTTCCTATCCTAAAAATCACATTATGACACTGGATCCAGTTTTACACTAGCCCTTGATAGTTCATAGTTGTTGGACCCTTCTCCACCTACAGGTTTTGTGCTGCTTCTACTTTGGAGGTTATTCAGCTAATTTTTCCAAAGAACAACTGCAGCTAAATGAATAGTTACTAATACAATCTCTTTGTTGACAAATAATGAACGATTGTTTGGAGAAAATTGATAGAAAGCCCTTAAATGGTTTCTTGTCTCTTCATTGTGGGTATCCATCCATCCATCCATCTTCTTCCGCTTATCCGGGGTCGGGTTGCGGGGGCAGCAGCTTAAGCAGAGAGACCCAGACTTCCCTCTTCCCCAGCTACTTGGGCAAGCTCCTCTTCCCAAGGCGATCCCAGGCCAGCCGAGAGATATAGTCCCTCCAGCGTGTCCTCGCTCTTCCCCTTGGTCCCCTCCCAGTGGGATTGCCTGGAACACCTCACCAGGGAGGCATCCAGGAGGCATCCTGACCAGATGCACTTCAACTGGCTCCTCTCAATGTGGAGGAGCAGCGGCTCTACTCTGAGCCCCTCCCAGGTGACTGAGCTTCTCACCCTATCTCTAAGGAGGAGCCCAGACACTCTGTGGAGGAAACTCATTTCAGTCACTTGTATCTGTGATCTCATTCTTTCGGTCACTACCCAGAGTTCGTAACCATAGATGAGGGTAGGAACGTAGACCGACCGGTAAATCGAGAGCTTCCCCTTTCGGCTCAGCTCTCTTCATCATGACAGACGGGTACAGCGCAGGCATCATTGCAGATGCCCCACAAATCCACCTATCAATCTCCTGCTCCATTTTTCCCTCATTCGTAAACAAGACCCCCAGATACTCCTCCACTTGGGGAAGGACCCCATCCCCGACCCAGAGAAGGCACTCTACCTTTTTCCGACACAAGACCATGGTCTCGGATTTGGAGGTGCTGATTCCCATCCCAGCCGCTTCACATTTGGTTGCGAACCGCTCCAGCGAAAGCTGTAGGTCACGTTCCGATGACGCCAACAGGACCACATCATCTGCAAAAAGCAGAGACCCAATCCTGAGGCCACCGAAACGGATACCCTCATCACCTTGGCTGCGCCTAGAAATCCTGTCCATAAATGTTATGAACAGAATCTGTAACAAAGTCCAACTCTCACTAGAAACGAGCCCGACTTACTGCCGGCAATGTGAACCATCTGACACCGGTCGTACTCCCGGAGTACTCCCCAAAGGACTCCCCGAGGGACACAGTCGAACGCCTTCTCCAAGTCCACAAAACACATGTAGACCGGTTGGGTGAACTCCAACTCACCCTCCAGGACCTTGCTGAGGGTGTAGAGTTGGTCCAGTGTTCTACGGCCAGGACAAAAACCAGCATTATTCCTCCTGGATCTGAGTTTCACACAAGAGCCTTATATGGTATAGGTGATCAGAGGGAAACAGCTGACTTCCAGTGGATTCACACAAAATCTCCTGAGAACGTTTGAGATAGAATTGTGCATCATTATATACATACTCCTTACTCTTTTCCAGGGAACCCAAATACTCTCCTTGTATTCTTAACTATCATTGATGCAAATGCATACACTTCAAATCAAATTTGGAATGGAGCAGTTCAGATGCTTGTCTCCACAGGGAAGGAGACAGTTAAAAACAGGTCTGATCCCTGGAGCCTTGTTCCCTGAGCAAACACTGCTAATTCTATCCATTTAAAAGCTATTATTTCTAATCATGTCAGGCATTAAAACAGACCCAATATAGAAAGGAGGTCATTTGCAACCCAAACATTCAGAACATAATGACATTTGCCACTGAATCTGCAATGCAGAAAATAAAACCTTTAGAATTACAAATTATAAGTAGTTTTTTCCCCTCACACAAATGACCTAGAAAATTTGTGCAGCTATATTATTATATATTACATATATATTATATTACATATTGAGTGTTTAGTTTTACGTACTCAGTCTTCCCATGTTCCATATACAGCTCGAACCAAATATTTACATACACTGTATGAAAACACGCAGCTTTTTGTCTCCCCGTCAGACATAAGTTTTCTTGTTTTGTCACTTAAGATAACCAAAATAATTTATATTTGCTCAATGCCAGAATAATAACTTTTCAAACCTGTCTTCAAAGTTAAAGGGGGGGTATTATGCTTCTTCCAGGCACATATTACCATTCTATAGCACAGTCCAATAAAATTGTCACCTTAAGTCTTTTAAAAGTCCGTCATATATCCAAATCCACCTTAAAGAAATTTACTTCCGTATTGGACGCCTTGATTTTCTCCTGTGCCTCTCTAAGACCCTCCTACTCTTTCTGACACTCACCCTTCAGTTCGTCACATACCGTGCATCATCACAGCATGCACGGAGTGAGACTCTGACGTGGTTTACATAAGTACATAGCACATCTTTTTTGGCCTTGGGTGGTTAACACACACGAAGTCAAACCATTTATTTTATTTTTTTTTATTTTTTTTTAATTTTATTTTTTTTTACGTGTCCTGTTTGGCACTGTGGAGCTCAGAATCGGTGTCTGAGTACCAAGTAGAAGCCCAACAGATTTACTTTCACAAGCGGAGCAGTACAGCTTTTGCTATAGTACTCCACTTGATTTATGTGTGAAAAATCTTTATTATGGATTGTTGGGGTTTTAATTTCCTGATGTTATGGACACGGAGACGGAAAATTAAGGAGAAGAAAGAAGGAAGATGAAGAAGAGAGGTAGGAAACAAAATGTCATGAGAGAGGGTGAGTTGAAAATACAAGAGAGGAAGGGGAACAAAAAAAACACAGGATGACATTGAAGTCTGCCTCCATACCCACAGGACGGCAGAGAGAGGGGGAAAAACAAAGCAAAACACGAAAAAGGAACATCGACAAAACCAACCAAACATTGTGAACTAAGAATTACACAACCACATCACACAAAAATAGATATAAAAATACAACAACGTCACAGGAAAACTCATGGTACCGATTAATCAAGCTCTAGTAATGATAACCTCAGCCCAAGAATATATCCTTAAACACCAGAGACCCTACATCTATGTGTGTGTGTTAGCATGCTGGTGCATATAAGGTTTCTCCATAAGAGTGTTCGATAGTTGGTGTGAGCAGACATCAATCCGTCTCCCAGGAATCGATGCAGACATGAAGGAGATCGGAGCAAAGACGTCCAAAGGACCGCCAGAGCCCCGGGCGGACCCGGGCGGGGCCGACCGCATCCGCCAAGAGAGGAGCAAAGGAGAACCCCAGGGGAACATCCAGCAGCCAATATGCAGGGGCCCGGGGGGCAGCAGTGACGAGCCCACGGGCTCCGCCAGCGACCGGCCGCGCCGGGGCGGGCCGGTCAACGGACCGGGGGAACCGGGGCCCAGGGGCACCCCACCCCCCAGCAGGGACCGGACAAGGGACCGGCCGACGAGGGGCCCCCGGCACTGCAGGGGCCGCGCGACGCCTCCGCCCTAGGCCAATCCCCACCGCCAACATCCCAGCGCCCCACCAACAGCCGCAGGGGACGGACAGCATCCCCAGGCCGGGTCAGCCAGCATCTGGACGCCAAGTTGTACCAGCTCCCGGGTCCTGATCCCGCGCAACGCAGGGCGCCGAGACCAGGCATCCAACGAGGGCCAGGGCCGGTCCAACCCGCCAATGAACCGGCCACGCACGGTGCGCACAGAACAGGTGATCAAACGAGCAGAGACGCCGGATCCGCATCCCGCCGAGCCACCGAGCAGGCACCACCCAACAATCCCAAACCTGGCACCTCTAAAAGAGGTGCCCCAACCAACCAAAGGAAGATATCGGCCCAGCGCATCGGCCGACCGACACACCGCCCCCCCCAGGCCCGGCCAGGCACGCACCAGGTCCGAACCGGATTGACCACCGGCGCACCGGCAGGCAGGGGCCCCCGTCACCGGCGGGGAGTGACGGAGGGGAAATAGACCCCCCATTAAGTGTAAGGCCTGAGGTGCGCCAGGCGAGGGGGCAGACCAAGATCCAACCTGACAGGTTGTACCCTCACTCACACACCCCATGCACACTTTATGCTCCCAGGTCCAGGTACCGATGCCCCAGTAGAGCCACCAGCCCCCGGACCCGGGAGGTGGACCCCCTACCTTCTAGGATGGAGACAAGCAGACCGCCAAGGGCCCCACAGTGGCAAAGCAGCCCGACAGCACAGGACCCCGACCAGACCGCCTGTCCTCCTCCGGACCCCAACCCCTGATGGCCCGTAGCGAACAGGGGTTGGAAAAGACCCCTAGCCTCCATCCTCCCACTCGAGTATGGTGTTGATGCGTGTTGTTATAATGTGCATTTAAAACAGAGGGGTGGGATGTGGGGGAGGCAGCCACACATCCCCCAACCCCCACCCCGAGCCCTCAGTGTCTATATGTGGTTTAACAGTGGGCACCGGCACCAGAGGTGAAGCTGATTGTACCGCTCCCCCTCTGGATGCCGAAAAGTGTGCCCACCCCAAAGTCCCTACATATTTGTCGTTTGAAAATGTTATAAGTGGGAGTGTCTAAGTTGTATATTAAAATTGGGACCCAGGACACCACGGGACAGCGGGGAGGGAAGCCCCTCCTCGCACCACAGTGATGTGCCCATGCCCCAAGACCCTATATGAGTGGTAAAGTGATGGAGCGGGTGGACAGAGGTGTCCAGGGATGGGGAGGGAAGGACTGGGAGACAAAATGTCTTACCAGGGAGCCAGCTCCCCCACTGACCCCAATAGGCACCGCTGTTCACCGGGATCCACCAGGGGAGGGAGGCCATGGCATGTTCGACCCGGGGCCCACGGCCACAGCACCACAAAGCCCCACGGACCCCAAGGCAGCCCCCCCAGCCCCATCCCAGAAGGGGACTAAACCCACTCTGACATTCGCTCTACTCTCAAAACACAAAAGACACTAGACACCCAGGTTGAGTTCGCCCACTACCCCCCCCCCCCCCCCCCCCTCCCGCACACCCCTCCCCCCGTCCAAGTGCCCTCGTAGGGGGAGAGCACCTGTTGCTACACAGCAGCAGCCTCCCCGCCAGCAAAGGAGGCCCCCAGCGCCACCCGCACACCGGAGGCCCCCGTAGCCCAAACCACGTCGACGTACCTGCCCAGACCAGGAGCAAACCGATGAGTCGGGCGGCCGACCCACCAGGCCGACATCCACCAGCCACATTCTTTGTGGAGTGACCACTGTTGCTCAACGGCCCGGCAGGAGACCAAACCCAGCGCCCCACCCACCTGCCCTGCACGCCCACCAGTCCACCCGCAAGTCCGACCGATCCCGGCCAAATGCCCAACCCCAGCGCCCCACACAAAGACCAAGACCCAGGAGCCAAGTCCAGTGCAAAAAAGGACTGATCCGGCCCAGAAACGCCACCCAGCCGCCGCGACCAGCAGCCAGGCACCCCAACCAGCAAACAAGGCGAGACGCCATACAGGGACCGGCGATGACAATCGGCCCAGAGAAAAAGAGAGAGGCGGCTGCACATGCCGGCCGCCGGCCGGCCACGACCCCCACAGCCAACAGAGACCCCACGCTGGCCGACCCCCAGCCAGGACCACAGCTAAGGGGCGCGGCGCCCCCGAGCCCCGAATCCCCAGGCCCACCCCAGACCCTACCCAGGCGCAGCACGGCCACCAGGCCAGTAACCCATGTCCGCCAGTGCAACCCCCCCAAGGCACCGCATGCAGCCATCAGGAGTCACCACCCAAAGCCCAACCCCAGGCCGGCCACGACGTCCAGCGCCCCATCCGCCCAGTGATCCCACCCCCCGGGGTCCCCCCCAGACGCCTCCAACCCCAAAACCCCCACATCAGCAACAGTGTCCCAAACGACAAAACCAAGTGCCTCCCACCCCCACTAGGTGATGGAGCCGATCAAAGGAGCCCAGAGAGATTGATCAGATATGGAGCCAGAGGCCGTCTCAAGACCAATATGGTCCAACAAGAGATTTCTATACTGATTAATATTAAGAGCTTTTTTATTTTTCCAGTTCAGGAGGATAGTTTTCTTAGCGATGCATAAGGCAATGTGAACCATTAGAACTGACTTTGTGTCCATGGTGACATCATTTAAATTTCCTAACAGGCAAATTGAGGGAGATGGTGGGATGTTACATTTCAGACACTTTGATAAGTCCTCACATATCTGGCACCAAAATTTCTTAACAGGTGGACAGAACCAAAGCACATGAACATAACTATCTGGTATATTGCTTGTACATTGTAAGCAGGTATTAGACGATGTAAAACCCATCCTAAACATTCGTTGACCTGTATAGTGTACTCTATGAAGGATTTTGTATTGTATTAATTGCAAATTAGGATTTTTTGTTATTTTAATGGTTCTTAAACATATCTGAGACCAGACGTTTTGGTCAAAGCTGGCTGATAAATCCACCTCCCATTTTGAAATAGGGATGGCTATTGATTCATCTAATGTAGATAAAGTTTTGTATATTTTAGACAGCAATTTGGGGGGGTTGAGATTAAGAAAATCTAAAACTCTTTCTGGAATTTGTAATTCAGCTGTATTGTGTCATGGTTCCAGGGTGTTTGTGTTTTGTTAATTTTCCTTATTTAGTTCTATTATGTTTTAGTTGTTCTTTGTCTCCCTCTGGTGGTCTTGTGTTGGGTTGCAGTTGTTTGTGTTAATCTCTTTTCCCCAAGTTCATACTTATCCTTCATTAGTCCCAGTGGTTATATTTTATTCCTCCTTCTGTTCTCCAGTGTGTCCTTACGTTTCCCTTAGAGTTCTCTTAGTTTCTTAAGTATCCTTTTAGTTTCTTTAGAGTCTTCTGTCTCCTAGCCAGTCACCTCCTTTCCCAGCTAATCACTTCCACCTGCTCACTCCCTCTCAGCTGCAACCGCTTCCCTTAATTGGTCCTGCTCCTTCTCTGCTTCACTCTTCACTCTCCTCCCTCAGTATAAATACGGTCCTCTTTCAGTCACAACTCGCTGGTTCGTCCGTCTTTCTTCCCCGCCTGATTCCTGCCTTCCTTGTTGCCCGTCTGGTTCCTGTGTTTCCCTGTTGCTGCCTGTACCCTCCCGAGTTTCTGTAAGTTCCGTGTGGTTTTTCATTAAATCAATTTTTTGTATTTACTCTGCTGCTTTTGGGTCCAGTTAACCTGCAAAACATGACAGAACGAACCAGCCTGTCTTTGGACCCAGCAGCAGAGCTCACCAATAATGATTGGAATACACTGCATGTGACGGTGAAGCTTTTTTATGACACCATGGCTAAATCACCCGATCCACAGACCAGGCTTAGGGTTGCAGAACTCAGCATCTGCCAACTGCTGAGTGCAACCCTACCTGAAGAAGCTGGGGTTAGAGGAAATGCTGGATGATGCCGAATACCATCGCCATCGGGCCATTTCTGAACGCTCTAAACTACGGCCCACTTCTCATGTCCCCTCGTCCATCCGCGTCCCACGAGACTTATTTGACCCCCCAGTACAGGTCTGGAGGTCGTTCATCTCGTCCGCCGCGGGTTAAAGAAGAGAACCTTTTTGAGTTTTTTTATGGGGACAGAATGGACTACCTTAGAGCTACTGAGTGCCCGCCAGTTTCCCAGAGGGTGTTCCAGAGGACACGCCCCTGGTTTCTGTCTCCGCAGGGGGGATCGGGAGCGACTCACCCTTGGCTCCTGTCTCTGCGGGGGGTGTCCTGGAAGACACGCCTCGGGTTCCTGTTTCCGCCGAGGGTGTCTTTGAGGACACGCCTCGGGTTCCTGTTTCCGCCGGGGGTGTCTGGAAGGACACGCCTCGGGTTCTTGTTTCCGCCGGGGGTGTCTGGAAGGACACGCCTCGGGTTCCTGTTTCCACCGGGGGTGTCTGGGAGGACACGCCTCGGGCTCCTGTTTCTGCCGGGGGTGTCCAGAGGGACACGCCTCGGGCTCCTGTCTCCGCCGGGGGTGTCTGCAAGGACTCTCCTCGGACTCTTGGCTCCGCCCTGGGTGTCCAGAGGGACACGGTCGTGGGTCTTCAGCGCCACGTCGTGGGTCTTCAGCGCCACGTCGTGGGTCTTCAGCGCCACGTCGTGGGTCTTCAGCGCCACGTCGTCGTGGGTCTTCAGCGCCACATCGTCGTGGGTCTTCAGCGCCACATCGGCGTGGGTCCTCCACACCGTCCTCTCGTAGGTTCCCAAGCCACAAGGTCCTGCTCCGGTGCCGGCCCCCAAGCCACAAGGTCCTGCTCCGCGGCCGGCCCCCTCGTCTCCTGGTTCCTCGTCGCCGGCCCCCTCGTCTCCTGGTTCCTCGTCGCCGGCCCCCTCGTCTCCTGGTTCCTCGTCGCCGGCCCCCTCGTCTCCTGGTTCCTCGTCGCCGGCCCCCTCGTCTCCTGGTTCCTCGTCGCCGGCCCCCCAGGTTCCTGCTCCTTCGTCGCCGGCCTCCCAGGTTCCTGCTCCTTCGTCGCCGGCCTCCCAGGTTCCTGCTCCTTCGTCGCCGGCCTCCCAGGTTCCTGCTCCTTCGTCGCCGGCCTCCCAGGTTCCTGCTCCTTCGTCGCCGGCCTCCCAGGTTCCTGCTCCTTCGTCGCCGGCCTCCCAGGTTCCTGCTCCTTCGTCGCCGGCCTCCCAGGTTCCTGCTCCTTCGTCGCCGGCCTCCCAGGTTCCTGCTCCTTCGTCGCCGGCCTCCCAGGTTCCTGCTCCTTCGTCGCCGGCCTCCCAGGTTCCTGCTCCTTCGTCGCCGGCCTCCCAGGTTCCTGCTCCTTCGTCGCCGGCCTCCCAGGTTCCTGCTCCTTCGTCGCCGGCCTCCCAGGTTCCTGCTCCTTCGTCGCCGGCCTCCCAGGTTCCTGCTCCTTCGTCGCCGGCCTCCCAGGTTCCTGCTCCTTCGTCGCCGGCCTCAGGACTTTAGTCTCTTGTTTTTGTTTTGGACTCTGACCCTCCTTCCGAGGCCCCCTCCACCCACCCTGGTTGGGGGTGTTTCTTTTTGTTTTTGTTTTGGACTCTTAGGGGGCGTCTGGTATCCGCCCTTGAGGGGGGGGGGGTCCTGTCATGGTTCCAGGGTGTTTGTGTTTTGTTAATTTTCCTTATTTAGTTCTATTATGTTTTAGTTGTTCTTTGTCTCCCTCTGGTGGTCTTGTGTTGGGTTGCAGTTGTTTGTGTTAATCTTTTCCCCAAGTTCATACTTATCCTTTAGTCCCAGTGGTTATATTTTATTCCTCCTTCTGTTCTCCAGTGTGTCCTTACGTTTCCCTTAGAGTTCTTAGTTTCTTAAGTATCTTTTAGTTTCTTTAGAGTCTTCTGTCTCCTAGCCAGTCACCTCCTGTCCCAGCTAATCACTTCCACCTGCTCACTCCCTCTCAGCTGCAACCGCTTGCCTTAATTGGTCCTGCTCCTTCTCTACTTCACTCTTCACTCTCCTCCCTCAGTATAAATACGGTCCTCTTTCAGTCACAACTCGCTGGTTCGTCCGTCTTTCTTCCCCGCCTGATTCCTGCCTTCCTTGTTGCCCGTCTGGTTCCTGTGTTTCCCTGTTGCTGCCTGTACCCTCCCGAGTTTCTGTAAGTTCCGTGTGGTTTTTCATTAAATCATTTTTTTGTATTTACTCTGCTGCTTTTGGGTCCAGTTAACCTGCAAAACATGACATATTGAGCCTAAATATACCTTTAATAATAGATTTAATTTGTTGATATTCTAAGAATTTGTTTTTATCAATTCCATATTGTGTAATTAATGTATTAAATGGGATAAAGTCTGTTCCTTCAAATATATGTTCCAGGTATTCAATTCCATTGCACTTCCAGACTGGGAAACTTATCATACTTTTTTTTTGCAAGATGTCGGGGTTATTCCAGATGGGTGTACGTCTGCATGGGATTATTGTGGACTGTCATTTTTAGAAACTCCCACTATGCTGTCAGAGAGGAGCTGATATTTAGGCTTTTAAAGCATTCATATTGTTTTATATTTGAGCTAATAAATGGTAGGTCTGAAAGTTTTATCTTATTACATAGTGTCTGTTCTACGTCTATCCAGGACTCGTCTAGGTAGCTATGTTTTAACCATCTTGATATGTATTGGAGCCTGGCTAAGAAATAATGATGGAAGTTTGGTAGATCTAGACCTCCTTTTTCTTTGGTCTTCTGCAGTGTTTTTAAGCTGATACGTGGGGGTTTATCTTTCCAAAGAAATTTAGAGATAGAGGAGTCCAGAGATCTAAACCAGTCTAGTGATGGTTTACTTGGGATCATTGAGAATAAGTAGTTGATTCTGGGCAAAACCATCATTTTTATTGAAGCAACCCTTCCCATAAGTGATATGGGTAGAGATTTCCATCTAGCAAGATCATCTTCCACTTTTTTTAAAAAGTGGGATGTAGTTTAGCGTTATTTAATCTGCCAGTCTTGGTGAGACATTGATACCTAAATAGGTAATATTCCCTGACTGCAGTTGTGTATTAGTTGGATTCTGGACAGAACAATTGATTGGAAGAACTGTAGATTTTAACCAATTTATAGAATAATCTGAAACATTTGAGTAAGAGTTTATCAACCCGATTACCTGAGAGAATGAGGTTTGTGAATGGTGGAGAAAAAGTAATACATCATCTGCATAAAGACTGATTTGATGTTCTATGTTATTGCATTTTATGTCTTTAATATTGTGAGTTTGCCTGATCGCTGCAGCAAGTGGTTCAATAAAAATAGCGAACAGGGAGGGAGAGAGAGGACATCCCTGCCTGGTACCTCTCTGAAGATAAAACCTAGATGATGTTCGGTTATTTGTTCTGATACATGCTGTTGGTGAACTGTATAATATTTTCAACCAGTTTATAAAAGAATTTCCAAATCCAAATTTATGTAAGGTTACAAATAAGAATTTCCAGTTAACTCTATCAAATGCTTTTTCTGCATCTAAAGATAATATATTAGTTTTAATGTTTTTACAGTTAGAAAAATCTATTAAATCTATTAATCTACGTGAATTTGTGGATGAATGTCTCCCTTTAATAAAACCAGTTTGATCAGGATGTATTATAAGGGGGGTTACTTTCTCTATCCTTTTTGCGAGGGATTTGCAGATTATTTTAAGATCCACATTAATGAGGGATATGGGACGATAGCTGGTAGGAAACAAAGGGTCTTTACCTGATTTTAGTAGAAGACTAATGTAGGCAGAATTCATATTTGGTGGGAGTCGGCCATTTTCCTTGGTTTCCTGCAGCATTCTGTGGAATGTTGGTGCCAGAATATTCCAGAATTCTTTATAGAACTCTGCTGGAAATCCATCTGGGCCTGGAGCCTTGTTATTGGGCATGCCTTGGAGGGCCTCCTAGTTCAGCCGCTGTTAGTGGTGAATCCAGGGCTATCGCTTGACTTTCAGATTATTTAGGTAGTGTTATGTTATCAAAAAATTGTTCAATTTCATGATCCGATGGATTTATCTCTGGTGAGTATAAAGCCTTGTAAAATTCTTTAAATGTGTTGTTTATTCTTCCAGGATCATATACTGTATTCCCGGTCTGATCTTTAATAGCAGATATAGTTGTTTTTTCTTTATTAAGTTTTAGCAGGTTAGCCAAAAATCTACCTGATTTATTACCTTGTTCAAAGTTTTCTATCCTAAGTCTTTGAATTAAGAACTGGGTCTCTTTATTAATAATTTGATTTAATTCTAGCTTTGCTTTACGGATTTTGCCTAGTCTCTCCTCATCTAAAGAAGCTTCTAATGAATTAATAGTTTCTTCTAATTCCTGAATACGTTTTTTTTCCATTTTCTTTTTGTTTGATGAGAATGAGATTATTTTACCTCTAATCACAGCTTTTCCTGCCTCCCAAAGACTGGATGGCGACGTACCAGGGAGGTCATTATATTCTAAATAAGAAGCCCACTCTTTTTCAAAATATTTAATAAATTCTTTATCCTTAAGTAAGGATATATTAAATCTCCAATTTTTGCTTTGAGGTGTTTCTGTTTTATTTACTAAAGTTAGAGAAACAGGAGCATGATCGCTAACAGCTATAGGGTGTATCTCAGTGTCTCAAATGTCAGTCAACAGTGAGCTGCTGACTAACAAATAATCCAGTCGAGAATATGAATGGTGGACATTTGATAAAGTATATTTTTTGTCATTGGGCTGAAGTGATCGCAATGCATCACAAAGTCCATAATCGCTGATGTACTGTTTGACTATATCTATAGATTTCCAGCTGCGCTGAGTTCCTGCTGTGCTGAGCCTGTCTATTTCTTCATTTAAACCAAAGTTGAGGTCGCCCCCAAGAAGAAGTGAGCAATCCATGTGTTCAAGGAGCACAGAGAAGAAGGAATGAAAGAATGAGGGGTCATCAACATTTGGACCATTTATACTGACAATAATTAACTTTTGGTTATGTATAGATAGTTTTACTATAATAAATCTACCCTCTGGATCTGTAACTGTATCTATTACTGTAAAATTTACATTTTTATTTATTAATATTGCTACTCCCCTTTGTCTGGAGTTATAGCATGCAGAAAACACATTAGGAAACTCAGGGGATTTAAGATCATCTGCAGCTGAGGTAGATTTATGGGTTTCTTGTAATAAGACGACATCTGCCTTCAATCTTTTAAGCTGGTTAAGAATCTTAACTCTTTTCTCTCTGGTGCCAGCTCCATGAATAAATTCCACGTGACAAACCTTAGAGTAGTCATAGTTTTGAGATAAAAGTTGTAAAGTCCATATCACCATAGAAACAGATAAACACAGGTGTATTATTAGTTTGTGCCTGGGGTTGCCTGATTGAAAATCCAAAAGCCGAGATATAAGAAAGAGAAAAATAGAAGAAAGTTGTGAAGGTGTGAGGGTGAGAGAGAGAGAGAAAGAAATAGTTATGTTATGAAAAAATTCTGTGTGTGTGTGTGAGTGATAAAAGAAGGAAAAATGAGTGACAAAGACATTTGGTGATAGATATGTGAAGATGAGAAAAGAGAAAAGAGCCAGTCAAACCACTTCTTACGAACCATGTCATCCTGTGGAAACCTAAAAAGAGGCATGTTTCCTTGGCACCCAAATAAGCATTTACGCCACTTTGATTTCTTTTGCTTGAAAAAATGCGGACCAAAAGAGCAGCAAAAATTAAATCCCACAAAAGACGCACAGGTGCAGCTGGTGTGAAGCTGCTGCTAGGCTTTTGGAGGCCCTAAGCATACTTGGCCAGGGAGGCCCCTCTCCAAACACAAACACAGACAAAACTTGAGTTCCTACTTAACCTGTTGCTATTTATTTTCAAATTGGCATTAAATAAACATATGAACACGAACATTTAGATATTACGTAATATACAGCATAAAACAAAAACAAAATAAACTGCAACAACAGCAGTAATATATAAATAATATATAAGTAATATACAAAACTTTCTTTAGAGCAGCATGGCATGCCACGGACCGGTGCTGCTCGGTCGTGTCCTAAAATAACGCCCGTCGGGTATAGTCTTGGTCCTGTTAGTAGCTTATGGTCTTTTGTGCAGGCTACGGGTTTGACATTGGCTGTATGCTAACGTGTATGCTAACGTTGAGGTCAATAACATAGTTTTTGACAGTGCTTTCTGTTTTGCCAAAACAAATATAATAAACATAGGGTGGCTGAAAAGGAGGACATTTTTCAAGACTCAACAAATCTAGGATAAAAACTTATTGTTGCACTTACATCACTGTAATACAGAGAAATAGGAACTACTGGACCAGTTCTTCGTTCGGAGGAGTGGTAGTGCAATTAAAATCAGAGATCAGAGTCAGGATCGTCACATTAATTTGAAAATCCTGCTCAGTAAATTATTAGCCGGCAATTTACTGAACATATAAACACATGACATACAGTTCACATTCATGCAAAAACTTGAGTTTGTTACTCACGACACCTTTCTTTGTAACCTTCAGGTTAAACTTGTTTCTGTTCTTTCAACCAAATTATTGTTTAAAAAAAACTGGCCTGCATGACAGACCATGCAGTAAAGTTTGTTTAACTCAAATGGATTTACATAAAATTGTCAAACAAAAGAAGAAAAATAAAATCTCTAACACTGGTCAACTTAAGGAGGCAGCAGCTTTCATGTCTGTCGTTAAACTTTACAAACAAAAACAGCTGATTGACGCCAAATACAGGCTTATAGTGTCAGGAAAATAAAACACAAGGGGTTTAACGCAGATATATTCAGTAAAGTAAAGTAATTTTCTCAAGTTATCAAGTCTTTTCCTGTTTTACAGACGGAGTTTGAGGCTTAATTAGCTTGTAAACTCGTCACATACATTTCCGAAAATAAGATATAACTAAAAGAAATCTCACCAAAACCATCCTAGGTTAGATGTTTAAAGTCCTGGCGGTACCAGGGGATCAATGCTGACTGGAAAAGTTTTGCTTTTACCCGCAGAAGTCAAGTTTAAACTCAGTGTTTAGCTTTAGCTTCAAACCGCTTCTCCTCCCGTTTGTCTCTCACTCACCTGCTGCTGCGGGGGGGTGCTTCACGTACTCGGTTTGTTTCACGTACTTGTTTATAAAAAAACTATCATCTTTTACACACTTCTAAAACAAACAATTAACCATATGAACTGTCACAAACATTTGCATTTATCTAGGCCTACTTATTGTCATTTGCTGTAGTTATTGTTATTATTTGTGAACCCGTTTATACATGAGGGTGATGTGGGTTACATCCTAGACAGCCTATAAAAACATGAACTTACCAGCAAAAGATGTACGGGCGTCATCTCTTTCTTTTTTCTTTCTTTTTTCAGCTCCAGATTCATGTTGACTCTTCTTACCTGACATCATTAGTCATTCAACAACAGAGTAGCCTGGGATGCGGAACGTTTTGAGGGCTGTGCCATTAGGGTCATGGTAACGGGGGGCTCTTTGTATAAATTAGATTAAAACATTTAATTTGCCCGAATTGTGAGTGATAGGTTACACAATTAAGAAAAAACAACGGTGGGCCTGTTATAACTATAACTAAAATGTATGTATTATAGGCAATAGGCTAATGTAATAATTTTCATGACATTTCTTTGGAAACCCTTTTTGGAGGCCCCCGCCAGGTACTTGGGGCCCTACGCGCTCTGCGTACTTTGCGTATGGACAGCGGCGGCCCTGCTGGTGTGTTATAATTACTGCACCTGGTACTCAGCCGGAGTTGTGTGAGGTGGGGAGGTGTAGGGGAGCTCTGCAGGGCCGAGGCTCTCAGCTGGTTACGTAAGGTCAGAGGAGGAGATGGGTGGAAAAGGCGGGGATAGGTGGGAGCAGGCGTTTCAGCAACCCCGAGAACTACCAGCAGAGACTCAAAGATTACTCTAACATGAGTGAATGGGTCAGTTCAACACTTCAGGTATGTTTTTAATGAGGGAAAGAAAGGTTCTCAGGACATTAAGCTTCAGAAAGTCCATTTTGCATAATACCCCCCTTTAAATAGGAAACTAACTAAAACTTTAAACTGATTGGAATCAGACGCCGCTCCCCTTAGACAGAAATCCGACACATAACGTCCCACCAGTAAAAGTCCCATCCTCCATCTCCATCCCTTCCATTTTACAATAAATATTGTATGGAAATATAAATCATAAATAGGCTTAGCCTATATGAAATAATTTCATCATCAGAAAATGTTAGGTCTCCGCAAGAGTGAAAATAAAAAGTCTAAAAAAATCCGGGGGACGGGGGCACGAAACACAATGATGCAACATTGTTTTGGTTAATGCCTGAGAGTAGGCCAGGTAAACCCAGTTTTCGTTTCATCTCGTTCCGACCTCTGGCATCTACAAAAACTGTTTACTTCATAAAATCCATACGTTCGCACTGAGTTCAAAAGTAAAAGTTGTTCTCCTCTAATAGCGCAGTTTTTTTAAGATCAACGTTATAATTCGGAACTAGTTTGTTTTCAACGTAGTGAGAAAGGAGTGACACGGCTGCTACGTACCTGTTTTAGACCAAGAGATAGAGATGGAGATGGTGGGGGGGGGTTACTAAATCTCTTTACATAGGCCTAAAAAATGTTCTACTTAAAATTTAGGAAAAACCTACTTTTGTAAACTGTACTGTCGTTATTTTACTATACTAATAAATTTTAAGATGTAATACATTGTAAGTTGTAAGTTGTAATACACTTCACGCAGCTGCATGAATCACTGAAAGCGTGAATGTAGTGGCCACTTCTAAATGGGAACCACTGTACTCACCCGGGCTTTTCAATACGTGGCACGTAAGGGCAAAAAAAGAGACTGATGAATCGAGCTGTAAAGCACAACAATTTATTTTCGTGGTGGACCAGTCGCTGATGCCAAAAAGTAAAAAAATTAAATAAAACTTCTGGATTTTGTCCTCAGTCACCCGTAAGGAAGGCGGTCTTTGTATCAGGATCCACCTACTACTCCAGGTTGTTCTCCTCCCAGGTAACAGCCTTACAATAAGTTCTTCCCACCGAGCAGCTCCATGATGCTCTCTTCCTCCCGTGTCGGCTGACAGGCGAACAGCTGATCTCCTTTGACGCTCTCACGTCTCCACCCTTGGCGTGCTACGCCCCCCTTCAGCCGAAAACAACTGGACAAACTAAAGGCAGGCACCAATATCCGCGCACCCTTGACTCATAGTTCACATAGCGCAAGTTGTGCGGCGATCCTTGCTCGCTTCTCAAAACAGAGGTGAAGCGGTACTCATAGGCGAGGCACGTACTCATCTGCCAGTCATCACTCGTGGTGTTCTGGCTAGTGGGTTCAGTCCTTGCTGTCCTGCCTCAGCTCCTTTTATGTGCAGCCTAACAAGTTTTTGCGCACCTGTAACAAAGCAGCCGATTGCTGCGCTCCTCCTCCTGACTCATCCAGATAAGTTCAGTTTTCTCTTGGAGCTTCACAGAGGGAAAACAAATGCAAACAAAACACACTAAATCCACACAAACAAACCATCCAAAAAAAATACAAAACTATACAAATATTTCCCATTGTGCAACACATACGCATTAGTTAGCCTGTATTCTCAATGTTTACAGAGCATTCCCTCCATCGTGATGTCGGTCGATGAGCACATTGTCCATCCCTAGTCTCCATATCCGCATACGTCATCACGTCGGTTAAAATCTGCCACCGCATTGGTCTAAAACGGGCAGCCGTATCACTCCTTTCTCACTACGGCAAAAACAAACTAGTCCCGAATTTAAACATTGATCATAAAAAACTGAGCTATTACAGAAGGAGAACTTTTACTTTTGAACTCAGTGCAAACGTATGTATTTTATGACGTAAACAGTTTGTAGATGCCAGAGGTTGGAATGAGATTCATCTCTAAAGACATTTTCAGGGTTCACCTTATGGCCTAGAGAGCGGCATAAGCTGCATTACAGAAGTGCAAACATGCCCAAATGAGCGGCTGGTCAGCAGGGTGTCCGGGATGTTTTTTTTTAAGAAAACAATCACAGGTGAGCTATTAATCTCAATAATTAATCTAGCCTACTTTTTGTTATCAAAGACCACCCGATTCACCACAGGTGTACGCAGTGATCCCAGGATGCTACCCTCCAAACTAGCAAAGATGAAGGAGTGACTCCCCCACATCTCTCTTGTTAATTAGCTTGCTAAAATATATGACTTGTCAGTCAGTCAAAACACGCATGCTGCTTGCTGAATCTGCACTAGATGTCAACTCTTTTTACACATCCAGCCATAATCGGCCAGGGAAAAATTATGAGGTTTTTGACCATTTATTTATTTATTCATTAGCTAAATTAGATTAGCGCAATCTGCCTCACACAGCCCATTGATTTAAGGTGATGCACCTTGTCAGAGCTCATCTGACAGTGCCGACATTTAACCATAATCAGGACGAATGTGACTGCTTTCCCTCCTTCTTTTATGATCATGATCATGGTAAACGTGGAACAGATTAGGCCTCGTTTATCTTAATTACAGTATTTTCCCAGTAGCCGGCCTATGAAATATTTTTCACAAGGATCATTTCCTCACCAATAGGTCCCGTGCAGGCAACACAAACGTTTTAGGACGTCCCATGAAGATGTTAGCCCGTGCCGGCTTTACGGGTGGCCAGTGCCCACCCAATAAAAATACAAGGAAACGAATGACGTAGCTTAGTCGTCCAATTAAATGGTATAAAACATAGCAGGACATATCTAAACTTCTAGATGGCCTGAATTGTTCATCCAATTGCGGTCATGCTTGTTGTCAGAAATTTGGTGATATTGGCACTTGAAAAAAAATTAGGAAAAACTTGAATGAATTTGTGTAAAAATGTGCCCAAAAAAGTCTAAGACTGATGTTGTAGAAGGCTTATTAACATGAAGATAATATAACTAGAGTATAACTTAATATCATATAGCCAAAGCCTAATATAGAATAGAGTGCAACTACAATAAATAGCCTAATATGATATGACAATAGTATAATATATAGCATAAGCCTAATACAGAAAATGATACAGCTATGATATAACTTATATAGAATATCATATAGCATAAGCTTAATATAGAATAAAGTGTAACTATAATATATAGCCTAATATTATTCAACGGTATATTATATAGCTAAAGCCTAATATTGAAAATAATATTAATATAATATATAACAATAGTATAATACATAATATATTTACTAGAACCATAATATGCCCACACATCATTTCTACTTGCCCACCTAAACTTAGTCAGCTAGAACCGGCCCTGATGTTAGCTAAATATTCTGACGTTCAAGGCAGCCAGGCAGCTGACATCAAACAGCATCTCCGATGAGTTTTCCCACCTTCTGGGGCCTGCTTTTTTATCCTACAGTAGGTCTACAGCTACAGTAGACAGCTGGGGCCTACATTCTGTCTATTATCCAAGAGCATGCTTGCATGCTTCTATTAATCATAAAAGGTATTGCTATGACATGTCTGCTCATTCTATCAAACCCTAATGTTGTTTTCTTCATTATAGTGGAAAGCCTTTAGGAAACCGGAGAAGCAGGAGGATCAGGAAGAGGAGAAAGGACTGGTCTGATTATTAAACCTTGTGGGTTTAGGCCAGGAATTAACTGGGAATTCCCAGTAATTGACTGCTGTTCAATAATAAAATCTGAAGGCTGTCACTGTCAGTCATTTTTTATGTAGGCCTAACTAGGTTTTTTAAGTAGAAACTGATTATAACAACTTAGAATGCAACAGAAATAAATAAAGGTTTCCAAATTGCTCCTACGTGTAGACCTACTTCTAGTAGTTTATTAGTTCAGTTGAAATGAGGCAAATTCATCTATGTTAGATTTTGTTGGTTTTGTAGTGGAAAGACAGAGAGAAGAGGAAGGAAGCCAGGAGGCAGAAGAGAGACAGTGACCAGGACGACAAAGTGAAGGAACATGTTTATTATTAACATGATTATTCTAGATGTTGAGTTTAACCTCCTGTCTTAATTCATGCCGAGGCCTGCCACCTACTGTGGTTCATTAGGCTATGTCAGTGGAAATGAATCTTAGAGAGAGGAGGTAGCAGCAAGACAAGATAGTTCTGAAGAAAGCAACACAGATTGTGATGACCCAAGTGAGAAGGGAGAGAGCTGTGAAGACATCCCTGAATGCTGGACATCAAATAGGTTCAGAGAGAAAGTGACGTTATATCCATGGTTAACATGCCAAAGCAAAAAAATTGGCTGCCTAACCTGCCAAAAGATAAAAACACTTGGGCCAAATGCAAAAGGGAGCCACATGCATGTTGCTGAAGAATGGTCTCAAGTAAAAGTGGCAGTCTATGGTGCAACCAAAGCAGCACAGCTGCGGTCTCTAAGGAAAAAGATACACAAGCATAGGATGTCAGATTACCACAGATCGGCTGAGAAGATCTTGGAAAAGGCAAAAGAAAAAACAATGGAAACATTGAGTTCTGAGATGCAAAGGGATCACTTCTTATCCACTGATCAGGTATTTCGCACAGTTTACAAGATAGTGAAATCTGCAAGGCCTTTCACAGATCTACCCACTGATATTGATCTGCAATTCATGAATGGACTAGACATGGGTAGAACTTTCATTCATTCAGACCATTCCTGTGCAGAAATCAGCCAACACATAGCAAGTGAAATGAGAAAGAAAGTAGTTGGAAAGGTCCTTCAGAGTAGAACAAAATTTTCTGTTCTGATAAATGAATCCACAACTGCCATTAAAAAAATCAGTTTTGATTATTTACATTAGAGCAAGCCTAGGGATGAGTGAACAGCCACTAACATTCTTCTTGGATCTAGTGGAGCTGTCTAATACCACTGCAAGTGGAATCTATGAAGCTCTGATGAATAACCTTTCACACCATGGCTTCTCTGAAGTTATCATGAAGAAGCATTTTATTTGTTTTGCTTCAGATGGAGCTTCTGTAAAGCTTGGAAGTGAATCAGGTGTTGCCACCAAATTTGTGGAAAAGTTTCCCAATGTGTTGGTGTGGCACTGTATGAACCATCGCCTTGAGTTGAGTGTTGGGGATGCTGTTGAGGAAATTGCTGGGATGAATGAGTTCCAGTTTTTCTTTGACAAAGTATACAGTCTCTATCATGCACCAGCTAAAAACCGTCGTTAGCTCAGAGAATGTTGTGAGGACCTTGCGTTGCAGTGTCTGGACATTAGGGGGGATTCTCAGCACTAGGTGGGTGGCTTCCAGTTTTAGGACCATTAAAGCTGTATGGCAACAATACCCTGCACTCCACAAGCACTTTTCTGATGCCTCAGCTGATCATAAACGAATCTCAACACAGAGATGCATGTTTAAAGGTTTAGCAGATCGCCTTTCTAATACAACCTTTGTGCACAACCTTGGAGTTATGTATGATGCATTAGAAGAGCTGTCTGAATTCTCTCTCTCCCTACAAGCAAGAAACATGAAGCTTCCCAAGGCTGAAGCAAGTCTCAGGCGGCAGATCCGTGTGATCAAGTCAATGGCAGAGCAACCTGGGCCAAAGACTGAGGAAGCTCAGACAGCAGTGGATCAGAAACTATTTAAAGGAGTGCCACTGACAACCAATTGGGTTGCCTGCCTGGCAAACAGAGGAGCAAAGAGCAATACCAGAGCTTCCTCAACAATATAAAAGCGCTGCAGCCCTCTAATTGGCCAGAGGAGTGTGGGGTTCGTTATGCTCAAAAAGACATCCAAGAACTCTGTTCCTTTTTTAATCTTGACAGCTATAGAGATATTCAAAGAGGGATGAGGGAATATATGGGTGTGTGTCTCAAGTGCTGCTCCGTTGGAGAAATGACACCACCAGCACCAGAAGAGATGCAACCCATCTTCTAAGCATTAAATACACTGGTGATCTCCACGGCTGAGTGTGAGCGTGGGTTCAGTCAGATGAACATTGTCAGCAATACCAGAAGCGCGTTGGAGGTTAAAAGCATGTCAGCCTTGCTTTTTATCATGTGTGTTGGCCCTCCGCTCCAAAACTTCCAAGCCAGATGCATATGTCAAGTCTTGGGTTCAACACCATTGCTTGGCAAATAATCAAAGCGCAAGAGCAAGAAAAACTGTAGGAAAAAAACATGATTACGAAAGTGTTTGGAAACTGCTATGAGCATGTGGATTAAGTGAGGGTTGTAATGAATAAAATAGAAATGACTCATTTTGTTTGGTCTTTCATGTTAAATTAATCCAATACTTTGTTTTGTATAGGCCTAGTTTGCACTAAAATACTTCTTCTGCACTGCAATTATTTGCTAAGGCTTCTTTGAAAGGTGCTGGTATCGGCTTTGCTTTACAGATATATAAAGCCTCCATTTCACCCGATTTTGTTTAATTCCAATCCAGGCTATTCAGTTGTAGTCCCCTAACATTCCGGCCAATTTGGCGATACAAAATACTCTATAAATAGCACCTTTTTAAAAATTAAAATCCAGATTTTTTTAATAGGCAAAAAAGAATTTTTATCTCTTCAACATTTAACTTCAATACTGCACATTTAACTTCAATAAACACCCAAATATCACAACTTACTTGTCATTGACGCACAACTTATGGGAAACAGACATATAATCATGGCTGAAGGCATTCCCCCTTGCCAATGTCCGATCCTGCCAGCTATTGTTTGCCCAGCAGGTGTCAGCAACGTTAGAACAACGTTGGAGACGTCCATGTGATGACGTCATCAAGGCTCTTACTACTGTATTCCTTAAGGCAGTGGTCCCCAATCCCCGGGGCCACTGACCGGTACCGGGCCGTGGGTCATGTGGTACCGGGCCGTGAAAGAAAGAATAATAAACAGAAAGAATAAATAACTTTCTGTATTTCCATTTTATTTATTATGTGTGACCGCTGTTTAATTTTGAAAAATGACCGGATATCCCAGTTACATAGCTCAGTCTTGACAGTCAAGAGGCTTGTATTGGTCACGTGATAGTTACCACTAATATTAATCCCACAAGCTAGCAAGATGGATAGAAAACAAATGTCTCTCTGTCGTTTCTTTGGAAAAGGGGAAAAGGCCCAAGGCTCTCACTGATTCAGCGTTGTGGTGAGTTAGATTTTTCATGCACTTTGTATTTGTTTTTGTGGTAAATCTTGAATTATTAAAGGTACTTTAAATGTTACCATGGCAACCAGAGAGCGTCAGGGGGCTGAGTATATGTTACTCTTATTAGGTTGTCTGCTCGATGTTAGGAGGACACTGTTAAAAAAAGCTGCGAATACACATTGGATTTGCATCTATTCTTATAATTTTTAAAATAACCGGTTTGTATACGGTCCGTTATCGTTTATCTGCCACACCTTAAAGACCGGTCCGTGAAAATATTGTCTGATATTAAACCAGACCGTGGCGAAATAAAGGTTGGGGACCACTGCCTTAAGGGACAGAAAGGGATGCTGAACAGAAATCACCATATAGAAACATAACTCAAATTTACAACTTAAACTGTCTCTAATTTGTCTAACTCTGGGGGTCTTTTGTAGAGGGTCAATAGAGTATATGACTGCCTACAATTGTGCAAGTTGTCCCATTTGAAAAGATGAGAGAGGTCTGTAATCATAGACATAATGTAAAAAACAAAAGTGCAACTTACCCCCAAATCAACTTTTTCTTGCTGGAGAGAAACCCATCCACCTCAGAAAGACACCTCTGAGACAAAGGAGCTCACTTTACTCTCCATCTTTCTCGCTGTCTGTGTCAATCACAGCGCAGACCACACCCAGTCCTTTCCCCCCAAAGCGTTCGCTGGTCTGCCAGGCAGCACCTCCTTTTGGCACACTTTTCAAACAGGAAATGTGGGCAGAATAAGACTAAGAACTATTTAATAACATTTTTAATATTTATTTATTTATAATATTAAAATATTATATTACTATTTATAATAAGGCAGTGTTAAGTAGGGGGGTGAGTTGCTCTTTAAAAAGCTCACTATCCTCCACTCATATTATTAATGGAAACTGTTTGAACTCATTATCTGTCTAAAAGACATTTGTTCACACCTTCAAACAGACTCCAACCTCCATCATGGCCAAGACCAAAGAGCTGTCCAAGGATACCAAAGACAAGATTGTACACCTGCACAAGACTGGGATGAGCCAATCAGCATGGTAAGAAGAGATCAACTATTGGAGCAATTATTAGAAAATGGAATAAATCAAAATCCCTGACAATCTCCCACGACCTGGCGCTCCATGCAAGATCTCACCTCATGGGGTACACATGATCTTGAGAACTGTGAGGACACAGTCCAGAACTACACAGGGGGAACTGGTCAATGACCTGAAGAGAGCTGGGACCACAGTAACAAAGGTTACTATTAGTGACACACTATGCTGTCATGGATTAAAATCCTGCTGCACTGGAAAGGTCCCCCTGCTTAAGCCGGCACATGTCCAGGCCTGTCTAAAGTTCCAGTTCCAGAGACCATCTGGAGGAGCATTGGGAGAGTGTCATGTGGTTAGGTGAGATCAAAATAGAACTCTTTGGTATAAACACCATTCGCTGTGTTTGGAGCAGGAAGAATATTGAGTTCCACCCCAAGAACACCATACCCACTGTGAAGCATGGGGGTGGAAACAATATGCTTCAGGGCTGATTTTCTGCAAAGGGGACAGGGTGACTGATCCGTATTAAGGAAACGATTAATGGGGCCATGTATTATGAGATTTTGCGCAAGAAAAACCTTCCATCAGAGAGAGCACTGAAGACGAAAGTTGTCAGGATCTTCCAGAATCACAATGATCCCGAGAACAACGCCAGGACAACAAAGGAGTGGCTATGAAAAATGCATTTCGAAGTTCTGCAGTATGGCGCAGAATTGGGGCCAAAATTAAGACTACTTCTCTGCCGCAGGAGGCTATATTCATTCTGAAGCGAGCAACTGATCTGACTATTGATAGGCCGGCATCGGCAACTGAGAGACAGGCGCTGACAACTAAGAAATCAGCGCTGGCAACTGAGAGGGAGACAGCTCACTAGTGATCGCATTATATAGACTGGAATTAGCATTGGATTGGCTCGCCACTGGCATTCCTAGGCTAACCACCCAATGGATTGACTACTCCCTCCACTTGCCATTAGCATGGATAGGCTGGAGGAGACATTTGCACATGTAGGCAGGAGAGGAAAATATAGGCAGGAGAGGAAAATACTCAATCTGAGCAAAATAATTAGTGTTCAGTTAAGGATTAATTAAATCTTACAGAATTATAGGGGGAAATAACTTACAACACGATATTGTGATTTTTTAAGAGTAACACGCAATTGAGGTTTAAATCATTAAAGCTTCATTATTAAAATCCTCATCCAAACTATTCCAGTCCACACAGCAGTCCAGTAGGTGGCGGTAATGCACCTCAAGTAGTTTGCAAACCGCAATAAAGTCAGAAGAAGAAGAAGAACACGTCCAATAAAGCGGGTGGCTAGCCTAGCAATGCTAGTCGTGAGCTAATCCAATGCTATTGCCAGCCTATCCATGCTAATGGCAAGCGGAGGGAGTAGTCAATCCATTGTGTGGCTAGCCTAGGAATGCTAGTGGTGAGCCAATCCAATGCTAATTCCAGTCTATATAATGCGATCACTAGTGAGCTGTCTCCCTCTCAGTTGCCAGCACCTGTCTCTCAGTTGCCGATGCCGGCCTATCAATAGTCAGGTCAGTTGCTGGCTTCGGAATGGATATAGCCTCCTGTGGCAGGGAAGTAGTCTTAATTTTGGCCCCAATACTGCGCCATACTGGAATGGCCTAGGCTGTCTCCAGACCTCAATCCAATAGAGAATCTGTGGAGGGAGTTGAAAGTCTTTGTTGCTTGGCAACAGCCCCAAAACATCACAGTTCCAGAGAAGATCTGCATGGAATAATGGGCCAAAATAGCAGCTACAGTGTGTGCCAACCTGGAGAAGACTCACAGGAAATGTTTTACCTCTGTGATTGCCAACCAAGGTTACATTACAAAGTATTGAGGTGAACTTTTGTATTGACCAAATAATTATTTTCTGCACCATTATGCAAATTAAATCTTTAAAAATCATATAATGTGATTTCCTGGATTTTTTACATTCTGTCTCTCACAGTCAACTGTGAGAGACAGAATGTAAAAAAGTGTACCTATGATGAAAATTACAGACCTCTTTCATCTTTTAAAGTAGGACAATTTGCACAATTGGTGGCAGCCAAATACTTTTTGCCCCATTGTACATAAAGCTCTGCAGACTATAATTGTACATGTAATATTCAGCCTTGTCTCTGAGCTGTTTCCCTCTTTTGCTTAGAAAGTATTCTGAGATGTTGCTGTGGTTTGGTGATGTTAGCAAACACGTTCATTTTAATATTGTTTAATTATTTTGACCAAATAACGAAGACATATTTATGTCACATAGATGAGATTGATGGATGAGTGAAAATGAATGTGAGCAACATGGACTCAGTCCTTAAAGTATGAGTGTATCTCTGTTTTGTCCTAAATATATATGTTTAGGTGACTGTGGCTCAGTGGGTAGAGTAGTCATCTTGTGCCCATAAGTAAGGCACTGAACCTCAAGCTGAATAGTGAGCTATGTATCGCTGTATAAATGTATATGAATGTGGATGTATGTGATTTAGTGTAAAGTGCTTTTGGAGGTCTGTATAACTGGAGAGGGGCTATATAAATGCCATCCATTTTTCACAGCAAAAAAGGCCAAAAAGTTACAATTATTTTTTATTTAACCAAAATTTTTATTTCTGATAGGAAATGAAAAAGGCATCTTACAAAATACATTAATGTAAATGGAGTGAAACAAAGGTTTAATTTCAATTTTAAAAAACCAGCATGTTGACAAATATTTAGGGCCTTTTCACAGGCCTTTCTTATAATTGCTGACCAGCTTTCTGCATGTTTTCACAGATTATATATCTTTAGTGCTTAACTCTAAGTCTGTGAGGTTGCGTGGTCTTTTGCCACCACCCTGATCTTAGGCATCCTCCAGATTCTCAGTAGGAAACAGTTCTTGACCACTCCTAAAGGTTTCCACATATGTAGTTCAAGTTCAATCTAGACTACTGTTGTGGAGTAACATGTCATCCTATATTTCATGTGGTAGTTTACTAGTAATGGTGTCATTCAGACCACTCAGTGCTTTAAAATGCATGCAGTTATTAAATCTGCACAGTTTGAATTCACTAATAAAGTAACAATGATAATACAAATAAGGGGGCTGCACAGTGGCACAGTTGATTCCACTGTTGCCTTGTAGCAAGAAGGCCCAGGTTTGAATCCCAGCCTGGAGTTTTTCTCCATGGAGTTTGCATGTTCTCCCGACTTCCTCCCACAGTCAAAAACATGACTGTTAGGTCTCACTAAATTGTCCTCAGGCGTGAGTGTGTGTGTGTGCATGCTTGTTTGTCCAGGTGTGCTGGACATAGGCACCAGCCTCCCTTCAACCCCTTATAGGATGGACAGGTACAGATAATGGATGGATGGATGGATGGATGGATGGATGGATGGATACAAATAAGGTGTTGTGACACAGAGTGAGCGAGTTTTTGTCTGGTTTACATAACCATCAATAATTATGATCAATAATTTAATATTAACATAATTATTGATAAGGTTCAAGTTTCATTTGTTCATATTCGGGGCACCACTTCTGTATTAGAAGACCAGACATCCAGTCTCTTCTTGAAGGTGTAAATTCACACGCTGTGGACAATAATTGTACATATACACCATTTAAACACAGACCACTTCTCTTTAAGCTAAGGGAAATTTATTAAGAACATAGATCAACCTTACAGCCAAAACATTTAGTCAATAATTCCCATCAATTCTAAAGCATGCAACTAACTACTACAAATCTTAGAAAACAATCATATCTGAAACTAAACACAATTGACACAAAGTGGATCAGGGACAAACAGACAGCTGAGGTTTTGTTCAGAAATGGAGGTGGCCCTCACTCCAGGGGGCTCAAGTCACAGATAGCCTGTGGGAAAAAGGGTCATAAACTTAGCTCTGGGCCAAGATGAGGAACAGCACATGGAGTGTAAGGAGACACAGGGCCATAAAACCCAGAGAGTGAGAGAGAGAGAGAAAAACAAGGAAGAGAGAGAAAGAAAATATGGGATCCGCTCAGGATAAAAACCAGTTTAAAGGGGCTATATGCAACTTTTTCCCAAAAATAAACATAACAATAGCCTTTCTATTTGACC
The DNA here is from genome assembly GCA_963556495.2 of Valencia hispanica. Lineage (NCBI taxonomy): Eukaryota > Metazoa > Chordata > Actinopteri > Cyprinodontiformes > Valenciidae > Valencia > Valencia hispanica. Next base: position 4,635,780 of record OY747702.1, read on the forward strand.
ATTTATAACTCAAACATCTCCTGATGAGCATACTGACACCTTATCATCTCACAGTGGGTGCACCTATAAGCCTGTATCCAATTTTTTATATTTTCTGTCGTTTCTGATTTTCCCGCGCTGTCTGCGGATGTGACGTCAAGGGCGTTCATGTTAAACGTTTCAGATCACTCTGCCACCACCGCTAGTCAGCACTCAAAAGCAGTTCAATGGATTGTGCGAATACACAGAAGAGACCAAGGACAACTCTGACACCAATAGTAACTCCACATAAGACTAAAAAAGTTAAACCCCTGACAAGTGCCCGAACAAAATTGAAGATTGAGAGCAACTGGCGTACGAGCGCGCGCTGTGAGAGCGAGCAGAAAGGAAGAGCAGTTCCATTTTTTGGCCACAGGTGTCAGTCGCGAGTTTAAATTTCAGAAAATTGCATATAGCCCCTTTAAAACACAGCAAATACAGCTCAAACTTATGCGTGCGGCAACGCCAAATGAGCCAACAGGTTCAGCGCTTAAAAACACTTTGAACCAACAATGAACGAGATCTAACTCGTCAAATTTTTTTTTAATTATTTATCTGCCCAGACACAAGATTAGCAAAAATTAACCGACTCCTACTTTTCTTTTTAGCGAAGTCCAGTCCACGATGAGGGGAGCAAAATGTGTCCGTAGTTGAGGAAGAAAAGGAAGAGTTAGGAAACCTGCGCAGCATTTTTAGGACCCTGTGTCCCAACTGCAGGCTGGACGGCTTGCAAGTCGACGTCGTATCGAACTGTCTTGGAACAGTCCTGACATAACCCAGCTGGATACACAAACAGCAAAAGGGGCACTTCGAAGCTTTGAAATGAGAGTTCTCCCCGGTCCAGCGCGTCAGAACAAAAGAGATTTTTCACCAATGAGACGTCTTCTGTGTAGCAGAAGTTCTGCTGAGAACAATTTGAAAAGGCCGCCACCTTCTTCTTCTTCTTTTTGTTTAAATGGCGGGTGGCATCCAACTTAAGGTGCATTACCGCCACCTACTGTGCAGGAGTGTGAGTCGAAGTGAGGAGTAAAACAAACAAACAAACAAAAAAAAATAAAAATAAATAAAAAATAAAAAATAAAAAATAAAAATAAATAAATTCTATTAACTAACTTGCTTTTCCTAAGAAACTCTAACACTAATTTATAAATTTTATTATTTCCATTCAATACAGTTTTTAAATTCCAATCTCCATATCCTTTAATTTTTAACTTATCTTTTAATATTTCTCTAATTACTTTATACTTACTACAAAACACAATACATGCTCTACAGTTTCCCTTTCTTTCCCACACTCACACAAACCTGTTTGATGTTTTCCCATAATATACAAAGTGCTATTTAATCCCGAATGTCCTATCCTTAGTCTTGATATTATTGTTTGCTCTCTATTATTAAACTCCTCTATCTTCATTTTACCTACTTCTTTCTGTATATTAAATAAATGTCTTCCCTTTTTTTCTTTTATCCACTTTTCCTGCCATTCATTCATAATTTTTACCTTAATTATAGACTTCACTTCTTTTCTACTAAAAGGAATCTCTATTTCTGTTTCCAACTTTATCGCTTGTTTTGCGTAATAATCTGCCATTTCATTTCCTTCTACCTCTCTGTGCGCTGGAACCCACATGAATCTTATTTCAATTCCTAATTTATTTAATCTAAATAGGCATTCAAATATTTCTATAATAATATCAACTCTGTTTTCATTTGTTCTTGAGTTAATTGTTAACAAAACTGATAATGAATCTGTACATATTATACTTTTTTTAACTCTATTTTGCTCAATCCAATCTAAACTAAAATAAATTGCCAACATTTCAACTGTAAAAACTGATATTCCATCTGGTGTTCTTATTTTTTTCCCTTTTCCTACCTCAGGAATATAAAAAGAAAAACCTGTTCTCCCACTTTGAGACTCTTTTGATCCATCTGTATATATTGGTATATAGTTTTTATGTATACTATTTAATCTATTATTTATAATATTATCCCAATTTCCTTTTCCCTTATTTATATCTATCATATTTTTAATATAAAAGTCAATATAACACCTAGGAAAAATCCATTTAGGAGTCACTGAATATAAATATTTTTTTATAAATCTAATATCATTTATTTTATAAATTTCTGCTAATTTGTTTACTTTTTCTAACATACTATCAAATTTTTCATTTTCCCTATATAAATACATATCGTTTGTGATCATATGTTCCTCCTTTGAACATCCTTTAATACTAACCCAATAATTTAATAAATTGTATTTAAATCTTAGTCCTATTGGCATTTCTCCCATTTCAACCGGTAAAGATACTATAGGAGATGTTTTTATTGCTCCACAACATATTCTCAGTGCCTGATTTTGTATTCTTTCAATCCTCATTAATAATGTTTTACATGCAGAGCTATATACAATACTTCCATAATCTATTACTGATCTTATCATTGTTATATATATTTGCTTTAATGCTTTTGCACTAGCCCCCCAATCATTACCCTTTAGACACCTCATTATATTTATTACTTTTTTACATCTTTCCTCAATTTTTATTATATTTTCCTTCCAAGTTAACTTACTGTCAAAAATAACCCCCAAATATTTAAAACTCTTAACCTGTTCTATGTTCTCTCCATATAGTTTAAGATTAATTTCCACATTTCTTTTCTTTGTAAACACCAAGCTTTTTGTTTTATCAACTGAGAATTTAAAACCCCAATCATACGACCATTTTTCTACTTTTGATATTTCTTCTTGTAATTTCTTTTGCACATGTTTTATATTTCTTCCCCTTTTCCACAATGCTCCATCATCCGCAAATAATGCTCTTCCAAAATCATACCCTATATTTTCATATACATCATTTATCATAATAGTAAACAATATTGGACTAATTATACTGCCTTGAGGTGTTCCATTTTCTACTAAATAACTTTTTGATACTTTATCTCCTATCTTTACTTGAATATATCTACTGAATAAAATTTTTTAACCCAATTATAAACTCTTCCTTTTATTGCCAATCTCTTTAATTTTATTAGTAACCCTTCCTTCCAAACCATATCATAAGCCTTTTCAATATCAAAAAATACTACAACTAAACTTTCTTTATTTTTCTGCGCATTTCTAATTTCATTTTCTAAATAAACAATTGGATCCATTGTACTTCTACCTTTTCTAAAACCACTTTGATATTTTGTAATCAATTTTTTACTTTCAAGATAATAATTTAATCTCTCTGTAATCATTCTTTCCATAATTTTTCCTATATGCGATGTAAGAGCTATTGGTCTATAATTTTCCGGATTAGTTGATTCTTTTCCTGGTTTCAATATAGGTATAATTATTGCCTCTTTCCAATTTTTGGGTATTATTCCCTCTATCCAAACTTTATTATATAAATTCAACAACCTCATTCTCATTTTATTCCCTAAATGTTTAATCATCCCATAAGTAATTTTATCATTACCTGGTGCCGTATTTTTACTTTTCCCTAAAGCTTCTTCTAACTCAATCATATTAAAAGGAATATCTAATACTGACATTTTACTACTTTCTTCATTCGCTACCTCATATTTTTTCCTAGTTTCCTCCCTTTTATTCCTTCTATCTTCTGATAAATTATTATTACTATTTATTCTAACAAATGTCTTAGCTAAAATTTCTGCTTTTACTTCATTTTTAACAATTATATCATCTTTTATTTTTAAAGCTGAATAACTCCTCTCTCTGTATATTCCTTTCATTTTCTTAATCATTCCCCAAACTTCACTTACTTGAGTTGTTCTTCCGATTTTATCACAAAAAGTTCTCCAACTTTTCCTTTTAGCATTTTTAATTGTTTTTCTTGCTTGCAATCTTTTATATTTTATTAAATTTTCATAATTATGATTCTTTTTTAATTTTTTCATACTCTTATTTCTTTCTTTAATTACTTTTTCACATTCATCATTCCACCAAGGCACATTTTTCTTTTTCATATTCCCTTTACTTTTTGGAATTGTTTTATCTGCTGCTTCAATAATTATTTTTCTAAAAGTTTTTTCTACCATTTCTACACTATTTTCCATATTTATTTTATCTTGATTCTTTTCACATATACTTTTAAATTTATCCCAATTTGCCTTTCTAAAAACCCACCTTTCTTCTCTAACTTCAGTTTTTGAATCCCTAAATCCTACAATCCTAATCAAAATTGGATAATGATCACTGCCCATCAAATTTTCCTGAACCTCCCATTCACTTTTCCCAGCCAATTCATTTGAAGTCAACGTAATGTCTATTGCCGAAATGTATCCTGTATTAACATCTATTCTAGTTCCTTTTCCATCATTCAAACATACCAAATTTATTTCATCCATTATTTCTTCAATTACCTCACCATTTAAATCTGTTTTTATTCCTCCACCATACTGTATTATGTGCATTAAAATCACCACATATCAATACATTTTTACAATTATTTTCTAGCATCATTTTTATTTTATTTATTTCTAATTTCTTACATGGATTATAATAATTTACTATATATAAATTTCCACTATCTGTATATATTTCTATTCCTATAAATTCTTCTTCCTTCCCTATTTTGACAACTCTATAATTTAAATTATTCTTAATAAAAGTTGCACATCCTCCTCCTTTACCATTTTCTCTATCTTTTCTAATTATATTGTATGATAATAATTTAAAATCTAATTTTTTATTTAACCATGTCTCCTGAATACATATTATTTCTGGTTTTTCTATTTGATCTTCTACCCATCTTTTTAATTCCTGTCCGTTAGCTATTAAACTTCTTGCATTCCATTGCAGTATTAAAACCATTTATCCTGATCCTCCACCTTCTTGATTTGACTGAGTACTTAAGTTTTGTCTGATTTCCTCCCATGATAACTCGCTAAAGTCTAAATGATTTGCTGCTGCTTTTACAATAATTTGGATTCTTTCAGTTTTAGATCTTGTCTCCATTGTAGCGTTAATAACTCCTGCAATGAAAGTTACAAGTTTTTTCAAATCTATCCAAACTTTTCCCTCTGCTTCTTTTCTCATTTCTTTCTTTTTTTCTTCCGTTATGATCTCCTGTTTTTTCCCTCCATTTCTTCCAACCATTTTCACTGCCTCTGCATATGAAATCTTATTTTGAACTTTTGTCTGTTGAATATTAATCTCTGTTTTCATTCTTAGACAACCAGCATAAGCAGCACCATGCTCACCTCCACAATTACAACATTTGGGTTTTAATTTATTACCACATTCCTCAAATTCGTGATTTTCTCCACATCTTGGACATCTCTTTCTTCCTTTACAAACATTTGCTGTATGCCCAAATCTTTGGCAGTTGTAGCATCTGATTGGCTTTGGTATGAACTCCCTCACTGAATACGACAAACAACCCAAGAAGACTCGATATGGCAGAATCTCTCCCTCAAACATCACTATAACTGCTTCCTTTTCTTTTTTAACTCCATCTCGGAATTCACTTAGTGTTTTAACCTCTTTTACTTTAGCTCCTTTTATATTAACTTTGATTTCATCCACTGACATCTCAATTGGAATACCCCATATTATTCCCTTTGGACCTTGTTCTCCTGACCCCACCTTACTCACACTGATCACTTTATGCTTCCCTACATCTTTCATTTTTCGAGCCTTCTCTCTCTGTTCCTCTGATTTACACACTATTAACAAATTTCCATCCCTCAATACTTTTGCCATTTTAATATCTCCCACTTGATTTTTCAAAATAGTTGTTAACTTAACCGGACTTATTTTGTTTATACCATTCCCCTCACTGAACCTCAGAATAATTTTGTATTCTCTTTCATCATCTTCATTACTTTCATTTAGATTCACCTTCCTTTGTTTCTTTATCTTATCTTCATCTGACACGTATCCTCTCTTTCCTTTCAACTTTTCTTGACCAATACTCATTTCCATGCTATCTTCACTCTCATACTCCTCTATCTCTCCCCACTCCTTCTCATTTCCTGCACAGCCGTGCCTACCCGCCATACCTTGATCTTCTTTTCTTTGTCTTGGCATATCTTCCACTTGAAGTCCTTTTCTTCTGAGCATCAAAATGTTTTCCAATCCTTTGCTCCTTCCATTCAATATTTCTTTATATTTTCCCACCGAATGTCCTTTCACCATTAATTGTTTTACTCAAACTTTTCTTTGATTTTTAAACCGCCAAACGATCACCACGAAGTCCAATCACCAACACACTTCCGTTTTCACCTGTCTCCTCCACGACCTCCTCTGAATCACGTCGCCGCCATCAAATGGCCGCCACCACCATTCTTAGAGCCCTTTAGCCGTGATGTCACCGTTGATGTCACCATTGTTGGCCACGGACCAATAGGAGTGTGTTGGGGGTCACCACTAGGATTGCTGGGAAATGTGGTCTGCTCAGTTCTTCTGGGAAAATGGCTTCCAGTCGTCCAACAGTCTGTTCAGTTCATTTGGGAAAAAGGAATACCAACATCCCCCCTTAGTTCTGAAGAGTTGAACCAATGTTCAGTCTTTGGAACTAGAAATTGATTCATTTTGCATGTGAACCAAGAAACGTTGCTGTCCTTCTGCGGCAGGGAAGGTTTAACAGTTCAGTCCATTTGAAGAACAACGGGGGGGGGAAAAAAAAAAAAATATATATATATATATATATATATATATATGTCCCAGCATCTCCTCCTTTAGATCTGAAGAGTGGAATGCCTTTACAGTCTTTGGAGCTACACTGGGTCCAATAAATCAAGGGTGTGTCTGGACAGAGCTACCTGAGTCTGGGCAGAGACTAATGTACGACTAATAAAAGTTTGAAAAATTAAGGCATATAAAAAAGGAAAAGAAAATTACTCACATTGTCATCATCATACTCGTGGTTTGATTCGTCATCAATGCTTACAAGTATGGAGGGAGGAAAGGACAGGACAGGACAGAGTATGACATTTGGGGTAAAATGTTGATTAGTTAGCTCACATCAGGCACTGGGTCCAGCTTGTGCCGTTAGCATGGGAGGAGCTACAAACAATCACATAACATTTGTAACAAGTTAGTTCTAGCATGTAATTGTCTGATACGCCTGCAGGAGGTGTGCAACAGTACTGCAGTGTCGACCATTCAATTACAGGAAGAACCAGGGGCTTTGAGAAAGTCAAATTAAATTCAATGGATTAAAGGCTGAATTATTTATTATTAACAAACCTTGAAATAGCTGTGTTTAGGCTATATGTCAGGTGGGTTTGTGGGGGTAGCAGAGATGTAGTGGTTTTCAGGATTTCTAAATCACGTCTAGAATAAATGTGGATCCATCACTTAGTGAGGTAGTGTGCAGATAAATCAGCTTCTCTAACAAAGTCCCGCGTTAAATGATACCAGTGTGTCACTCATGACTTAAACATATTTCCCAACAGAGAAACTGCAAAACCTGAAATGGTTATTTTATTGCACTTAGAATGTATTTACGGATACTACTGTAGCCTGAAAGGTGTTAATCTGTACATCTGCAGATTACTTTAAAACAAAAGTTATGGATGCAATTAGTTGTTAGTGCATGTTAGAGGTGAGTTTTGAAACATGAACCTGTTCTGCTAGCACTATGTACTGGTCCCCCTTTCCACTGGTGTGGAGACAGGCTCCGCTTCCAGGGAGGAGACCTTGAGGTAGAACTTGCTTTGGTTATGCAAAAGGGCAGCAGTCATGACTGCTGTGTCATTCAGTTTATGAGGGGCTTCATCGCATCTGAGAAAGATGCATGTGACTGTCAGCAGATGTTTGTTGTCTCCTGCTGGGTTCAGGTGCAGCCAAGGAAATATGACTCCCTTCGCTGAGAGGGAGTATCACCAGTTTCTGGATGAGGTGAAAGTTGGGATACTGTTCCTGCATCTTCACCACATCGGAATGTTTAGGTTTATAACTGGGGTGTTCATTTCCCATTTGTCGCCAGAAGAAGGCGCCAACGGGATGGACATTTGAGAGACGGAGCCATTGTTTCTGGAAATCCCACAGGATTTTGCACTCAGGACCTGGTCTGGACCGTCTGCAAAGCACCAGGTTCCCTTCTTGGCTGTGGCTGGTGGTACCTGGGTCACAGACCTTGAGCTGGAATGGTTTCCCAGGAGACAGCATGGCTCTGGTTCCCTCCTCAGGCATTGTTGAGCACATCGAGCTAATCTCTGATCCTGTGTCCAGGAGAGAATTAAATTTGACACAATCTCCTATAAAAATGTTACAGTGTAGGTGACATACAAGTTTTGTGTGAAATGATTTGCCTAAAAAGGTCAGACAATGTGTTAGTGGTATTTTTACTAGAAAGATCCCAAGGAGCGTTTGGGGTCTCTCAGAGGCAGTTCTCCAGCTGATCAGGTCACCCATGACAGCTGTGAAAACTGGGACCACACCTAGTCATACAGATGGAGATTTAAAGTCTGGATTACCTGGAGGATTGGATGCCTCTGATGATCTAAGTGGAGCCATCAAACGCTGTACTGCTTCAAACAAATACCTGCGACAAGCATCCTCAACATCTCCCTTCGTTATAGTTTCACTCTGAACTTTACCATCAAACTTTTCTTTTTCATGGTAGTTATGGGATGTTTTCTTATCAGACCAATAATAATCTGGCTGCTTTGGTTTCAACTTCTGCCAGTTATCAACCCCTTGGGTCTGTGATGCAAACCTATGTTGACCCTAGGTCCATCTCCAGCCTTGGTTGGAGTGGGAGGAGCTTCTCTGCCTTTCAGTGGTAGGCTCTGCTCCTCTGCTGCCTGAATGTGCGGCACTCTCGGTTCAGCATCTGCTTGGTTGGGGCATGCCTGCGTTTCCCAGGCCAGCTGAGCGTATTTTCGGATTTCCTGCATTCTTAGTTTCCTCGTCCTGCTGTACATAGTTACCTGAAAGCGAATAGATTCGTGCAGGTTATGAAGAAATAAAGATTTGAAAGTCTGATCTTCCTCTAAACCCGGAGAGCTGCGTCCTTGGAAAAACGCAGCTCTTAAGCGACGGTAAAATTCTCTCTGCGGTTCATGTTTCTTCTGCTTAGCAGAGAAAGCACCTAGTGTTGCAGAGGCCTGATCTGTAAAGATGGCATATTCTTCCCTCAAGGCTTGACAGAGGGTAGAATAGTGGTCTCTGATCCCAGGGGGTAAGGTTTACATGAAACTGTGCACACCCCTGGAGCTTGTTTTCCAAATAAGTTTTAATTTCCCTCGTGATGGCGGGTAGGGCAGGTCTAGGAGGCAACGTTCTACTTCTCTTAAATAATCGTCAACATTTGAAGTAGAATCACTTGGATCGAAGCGTTCTATGTCCTGTGCCAATGATTCCAGTTGTCGTATGCGCATGCCATACTCACTGTGTCGGCCTGCCTCCTCTGAATCAGGATAGTCTGGTCCACCTGAGTCCCAAGGGTGACCTTCTGGTTGTCTCTGAGGGGATAAAGGTTCAAAGCAGACGCTGCTGCGAGTCAGATTAGCTGCCTGCATGCTGCTCCTCCACTTTGGACCCCTGCAGAGCCCTGCCGTGTGGCTTGCTGCGGTTGACAGTGACGGCTGTCAAATCGTTAACACCCACTCTAGGTTCTGTGGAGGTGAGAGGTGTGGTTTTAATGTGGGGTATAAACCTTGGACAAGCAGGCAGTTCTACCTGACCCAAGTCAGGTGTTTCCCCTGTCTGCTCTTCCACCTTTTCTTCTGTGGAAAGGAGGCTGATCCTTCTGTTTCCAGTGTCCACTAGCTCCTTTAATCTATTCTCAGTCAGTTCAACCCTTGCTTCTGCTTTGGAGCGCTTTGTTCTAGTCGCTTGCTCCCTGTCCAGGGCTTTGTCACGTTCCTGGGTCAATTTGGCATATCTTTCAGCCTCTAATTTCATTCTCCATTGGTAAAGCAACGCAAGTTGTCCAAAAACATCTGGAATCTGAACCCTCTTATCTGGCTTTTTCATGAATTCCTGCAATGCCTTTATTCTTTCTTCACACTCAGCAATGTCATAACCATCTAAGCAAACACGTTCCTCTGAGGACAAGCTGATGACATTACCAATGATCTGTTGCACCTGTAATGGTTTGTCTGTGTCAGGCAATGCTCCAGACGCATCTAGTTTAATGCATGTATGTTGAAGCATGCAATGCTTGCTTCACACCGCACTGCGTCAGGCAACGCTCTCAACGCATCTAGTTTGACGCACGTTGAGCAAAAAAGAGCGCGTGGGCGGGGCTTCCTCTGTTGCCGGACGTCCGGAACTATGGCGGATCATATCGAGGGAGTGGCTTGGCTTTATTTGCTAGACAAAGCTAGACAACCTCAACGTCGGGTGCATCAGCGCCGTTTGTGGATACACCCCATTCTTCAGATGCATTCTGAGTTTGGAGAGTTTAACCATTTGCTCCAGGAGCTGCGTATGGATGAGGTTCACTTTCAGCGCTACTTCCTTCTGTCCCGTGCCTAATTTGATGACCTGTTGGGCTGCATCGGAGCTCAAATCTCCTACCAGGACACCAACTACAGGCGCTCTATTCCTCCTGAGGAGCGCCTGTCCATCTGTCTTCGGTAAGTTTTATTTCTGATTTTTGAAATCTGCATTTGCTAGACTACTCACTCTCGATTTTCTCTGAAAAATAGATAAAAAAAATAGAGCAGGCTTAGCAGACAATATTATTCATGCTCTCCTAATCTCCTGTTTAAATGATTCACATAACAATAATTGAACTATCAAGCAGTTTTAGAAATTGTGTTTTTACATGATGTGCTTGCATGGGCTATGCATATTATTCAACATCTACTGTGAAATCCACTCTGCAAATTTCTTCAATTATATATTTTGTCCCTCAGATAATAAGATGAAACTGTTATATTTTAATACCTCACACTGAAAGAACCAGTACTACAGATAACAATAGAAAAATGATTCCCAATAAATATTTATTGTGTTATTAAAGTGAAAAAGAATCTGTGTCCCACAATTTGTTAATTTTATTATTATTGTTTTATTTCTGTACTTGCAGATTTCTTGCCACTGGTGACTCCTACAGATCCAAAGCCAGCAGTTTCAGAGTGGGCATTTCCACTGTCTCCACCATCATCCAAGATGTGGTGGCTGCCATCTGGGATGGTTTAGTGGAGGAGTTCGTGGCTGTGCCAGGAGAAGAGGAGTGGAGGTAAATTGCAGAGGAGTTTGAGGAGCAATGGAACTTCCCTCTGTGCTGTGGTGCGATTGATGGGAAGCATGTGAGCCTAAAGGCACCCCCCGCCTCTGGCTCTTTATTCTTCAATTATAAGGGGCACCATTCCATCATCCACCTTGCTGTGGTGGATGCCAACTACAGGTTCAGGGTCATAGATGTTGGAGGGTACTGCAGAACCAGTGATGGAGGGATTTTGGCCTTTGGTCAGGCTCTACATGATGGCACACTTCATCTGCCCCCAGACCAGCACATCCCCAGAGCTCCACACCAAAGACCCCAGCCCCATGTGTTTGTGGCAGACGAGGCCTTTATGCTGCGCAGGCATTTGATGCGCCCCTTCCCTGAACGTGTCGGCCTAACCCCTCAGGAGCAGGTCTTCAACTACTGGCTGTCCCGGGCTCGGGTGGTGGTGGAAGATGCCTTTGGGATTTGTGGTCTTCTCAGTGGAGGAAGTTTCGGCGCACGCTGAAAATAAATCCAGAAGTTGTGGAGAAGTGTGCAAAGGCAACATGTGTTATCCATAATTTCATGAGAGCTTCTGCAGATGGCCGGGGGCCTGCAGTGAGGGGAGCAGCTGCTGCTCGTGGAGAACCGCAACCTCCAGCTGTGGGCCGGATGGGAGCGAACAACGCGACTAGAGAGGCAGTAGAGTTCAGAGAAGCGTTTATGGCCCACTTCAGTGAGGAGGGAGCAGTACCATGGCAGCCAGCGGAATAGTCATGTAAATACAGGACTGACCCACAACGTCCCTTTTAAGAGCCACCCAAAAATTTAATAAGAGCAAAACTTCCTGTATAACCTGTGTCTATAGTGAAGAATACAGTTAAGAAAGATTCAGTTAAGAAAGATGCAGTTTCTCCTGTGAATGTACCTATATTGTGTCTACTTTTGAGCTGCTCACCTGTTTTTCTTCTGATTGCAGGTACTGGCTGCCAGACTGTAATGTTAATTATAACACCACCCAGGCTTGTAAACAGGCTTTCTACTTCTCTCTTTTTCCTTTCTGCTCTCCTTTGCGTATCTGTCCCTTGGGCTCCTCCACCGCCTTTTTGCACACTTTCCCTGAATAAACAATGGCAAACTAGTAGGGACTGGAGATTTTGGAATCTTCTCATGACCATGTTTGCTAGCTAACGAAATGGGAAATAATTACATTGAAAAAAGATTTGATAACTTACCCGACATCCGGATCTCTTCAGTGATCTTCATCCAAGCAAGTTCCTTTACATTCCAGTCTATATAAAAACGAGGACGGATCATACAGTTCTCTGCGATTGCAGACGGCTACATTGAGCTTGTCTTCCATTGTTGAAAATGTTTTTTTTCCTGCTCCCGCCTCATTACATCCTTTCAGTATGTTAAAATCATCCTAAATTGCAAATATTAGTGGACATTAGCTAAAATGCTAACACAAAGATGTTGGTTACCTGTATCTCAATCTATTCAGTATGTTAACTTTAGCTATTAAGTCAAAATTAGCTAAAACGCTAATGTTAGTGTTAGTATAATGGATAACAATAGTAAGTTAGCTAACAATATCTTACTCCATTTATAATGTGTACGATTGCCTAAACATATGGGGATGGCTAGTGGCTACGTCATCATAGCCGAAAACGTCACTTCTGTGTCCAAACCAAATTGCGGTAGCAATGGTGCAGTGCTGTGTCCCGTGTTGCAATAAAAGAAATTATGCCAATATAACGATATGTTATGCTACTACCGCTTTCCCTTGGATGAAAACAAGGAGATAGCTTAAACTGATAAGGTAACCTGGATCTCTAATCATAAAAAATACATTTAAGTGTGGGCTAGCTCCAGTATTTGCACTAAACGTAAGCCGAGATAACGTTACATGTTGCTGTTATGATGGAGTGGGGCCACATAAAATAAAAGATTAAAGTCAATATTTATGAGAATAAAGTTGTCATTTACTAGTTTAATCTATCAATTTATATATAAAGTGCTTTAAGATAACCAAAAGTCAGAAACAAGGCGGTGTACAATCAAGACAAAACAAGACATTAAAATCCAAAAATAATAATAATAAAAACAGAAAACATTTCTATATAAAAGCTCAAGCAAATTAAAAACAACAAAGATAGCCCAGACGAAAAGGAGTTCATGTAATTATGAGTTTTAATTCGTTATTTAGGAGTTTAAATTCGTTATTTAGGAGAATCAAGAATCTTTAACTTAAAATATTTTCTAACCAGACATGTTACTGTCATGTTGATCCCGTGTTGGCGCCCTACTGCCAATTTTCAGGCAGTGTAAAACATTAAAAAAGCATTCCCTAGATTAAAACTAGAAAACACTCAGAGCACAGACCTCAGCCAGGGCCACTCATCCCCCTATCACCATGTTGTTATATTTCTAATTTTCTGTACTTTTTTTTTTTTTTTTAAACGTGTCCTGTTTGGCCGTGTGGAGCTCAGAATTGGTGTCTGAGTACCAAGTAGAAGCCCAACAGATTTACTTTCACAAGCGGAGCAGTACAGCTTTTGCTATAGTCCTCCACTTGATTTATCTGTGAAAAATCTTTATTATGAATTGTTGGGGTTTTTATTTCCTGATGTTATGGACACGGAGACGGAAAATTAAGGAGAAGAAAGAAGGAAGATGAAGAAGAGAGGTAGGAAACAAAATGTCATGAGAGAGGGTGAGTTGAAGATACAAGAGAGGAAGGGGAACAAAGAAAACACAGGAAGACATTGAAGTCTGCCTCCATACCCACAGGACGGCAGAGAGAGGGGGAAAAACAAAACAAAACACGAAAAAGGAACATCGACAAAACAAACCAAACATTGTGAACTAAGAATTACACAACCACATCACACAAAAATAGATATAAAAATACAATAACAATGTCACAGAAAAACTCATGGTACCGATTAATCAAGCTCTAGTAATGATAACCTCAGCCCAAGAATATATCTGTAAACACCAGAGACCCCACATCTATGTGTGTGTGTTAGCATGCTGGTTCATATAAGGTTTCTCCATAAGAGTGTTCGATAGTTGGTGTGAGCAGGCATCAATCCGTCTCCCAGGAATCGATGCAGACATGAAGGAGATCGGAGCAAAGACGTCCAAAGGACCGCCAGAGCCCCAGGCGGACCCGGGCAGGGCCGACCGCATCCCCCAAGAGAGGAGCAAAGGAGAACCCCAGGGGAACATCCAGCGGCCACTGTGCAGGGGCCCGGGGGGCAGCAGTGACGAGCCCACGGGCTCCGCCAGCGACCGGCCGCGCCGGGGCGGGCCGGTCAACGGACCGGGGGAGCCGGGGCCCAGGGGCACCCCACCCCCCAGCAGGGACCCGACAAGGGACCGGCCGACGAGGGGCCCCCGGCACTGCAGGGGCAGCCGGCACGCGACGCGTCCACCCTAGGCCAATTCCCCACCGCCAACATCCCAGCGCCCCACCAATAGCCGCAGGGGACGGACAGCATCCCCAGGCCGGGCTCAGCCAGCATCTGGACACCAAGTTGTACCATCACCATGTTGTTATATTTTTAATTTTCTGTACTTTACCAAAATGTCTGTTACGTAATGAGATGCTTCGGGGCTCCTGCGCGAGGGAAGCCGCTTGTGACACGGGACAGGAGTGGAGGTTAGCACCGCTGTTCGGTGGGTGGATACGCGCTTCATGTCAACCCCAAAATGTAATCACTTGTTCCTATTCCCATTGCAGACATTTCCTTAAAATCTTATCGAAATCCATCCATAACTTCCCAAGTTATGTTAACAGACAATCGGGCAAGAAAACATTACCTCCTGGCAGAGGTAATTAAAAAAAGAATCCTCTGTCTACCGTCTTTCTGTGTAAATATCTCACGTTACAACATGAAAACATCCGGTTTACATTCAGTGCGGCATATATATGAACAAAATGTATTTTCTTTTAAAATTTAGCTGGTGCGGTTCATTCAGATGTGCTCAACAGTCCGAAAATTATGGTAGTTATTTATGAAAGTAAGTTTTTTCAAAATGTAACTCATTTATGGAAATAAAGTCATTTACGAGAATTAGTTATAATTTAGAAGATTAAAAAAATTTATGAGATTTAAGTAATAATTTACAAGATTAAGTCATTTAAAAGAATGAACTTGGGCAACTCCCATTGTGTTTACATTAGGAGCAGCGGCGGGTTGGACACGGAAGTGATGTTGTGACGCCACGCTAGCCATCCCCATAAGTATGTGTAACTGCCGTTAAAAAATAATCAGTTTTCCAGGTGTTGGAACCGTAAAATGGCCGCTGTTGCCTGCCTAGTACCTATGAGACTGTATTGATCATCATATTTTACAGAGTAATCAAAAGTCCTGGTGAAATGATTTGTATGAAATCTACTTTAAATCTAAATCTACTTTAAATCTAAATTTTTCGCCCAATCACATGCCGGCTCTCACTGGGGGAGACAGCCTGAGTGCAGCACCTCACTTGTGTCTCCTAATTTCTCAGCCGTTTTAACAGGTAACGCAGCTTCCGAACTACTCTTTATAACTTAAGAACCGTAAGGCGTATGGACATCACCAATGTACCGTTTTTATCGGAACAGATAGGGGAACGCTCTCAGACCACTCAATTTGTTTAAATATAATATTACAGCCATAAAATGATGTTGAATATGTTGATAAATCTGATGGAAACTACGTCCTCTTACTCTGAAAATATAAGGGCTACCGAAATCATTCTTTCACTGTAAGTATCAGCAGTGGCGGATCTAGAAAAATATTTATGGGGTGGCAAGAAAAGGGAAAGAATTTTTCAGGGGTGGTACCATATGCCAGCATTTTATGTATATATTGGTTTTATTGATCAGTCAAACATGCTTCACCTCTTCACTCCCCAGTATTTACATATATGATAGATACATACATGTATTTGTGTTGCTTCAGGTTATTTAAGCACATTAAAGGTGCATTGTGCAATATTTTTGTTAAAATAAAACAAATTTTTTTAATCTATAGTCAGTTTTTTCATCTCCTGACGATACAATTGAATCAAGTGCTGTAGTTTGATTCTACCGCGGTTGCACGTAGAGGCAGCAATTCCATTTATTTTGAGTTGGTTCAGGGTGGGCGTGCAGGCTTGTGAGAGTGTGTAGCGTGACGTAATGATGCACGTACATACCCATGTACGCGGTCTAAGCTAGCCAGCCACGACACCTACACAAGCTCCCCGTAAGTCAAAGAAGAACATAATTTTATCCAGCAATACAAAAAGAGCAAAAATGGCCTCTGACCGTCAAAGAGCTCGTAATAATGAGCACACGCCTGAAAGTCATGTGAGTGCACATTTTGCTGATTGCAGTTTGTCTAACGGCCACATGGTGCACTCTCTGCAGCACTTTCAGCAAACTAGCAGCTTTAAAGGTTCACCAAAGAGAATATAATGCAACGATTTTCATGAGCTTCAAGCTCCTAATGTCCAATTTTACCCCCTTAACATTCCTGCAATTTCCGCATACCCAAAATTAACTTAAAGCTATTCTTGAACCATTTTGAGTAGAGACATGGCTGAGGTCTCTTTGGAAAGCAAACACTCTAAAATTTATCCCAGAACTGTGTAAATATCTCTGAGTGCTATTGTTACCAAGCAATATGAATTTTAAAGCACTGAAGAAAAAAAAAATGTTATGTCCGATTATTTATTTTATATAAATACATGCTGTAAAAATGGCTTTAAGAATCGGTTGGGACCTAAAACACACTGTGGGTCTAAAGCCTGAAGTATTACCTTCATCCACACCAAATTTGACAGCAATAAACCAAAACATTTGTATTCTGCACACATTTTTCTAACTACAGGTCAAAGGTGGTCAAAAATGTGCCATATGCGCCATCTTCTGGGTAAATGCCGTAGTCCTCACTGAATTAAAAATATCATCAGAATCATAACTGCATCTTCTCATATAAAGCTCCACGGCTTCCTTCAATGTTGTATTTTGATTATAAAGGGTGTTTGGACACGGTGCTGAAACAGTATGTTACTGGTACGCACTGTGCGTAATCTCTTCATGAATAAGACATTTTACGCACGTCACATACTATGGCAGCGAATAAGTCCGCCCGGTCATGTTATAAATCTGCGTTTACAGCATTACATTGGCTATTCGATGCGTCAATCATCAGAGTTCTGGACTGCGATTGGTTCGAGTTACTTACCATAACGTGACTTTCCATCCATGCGCCATTGGTTGGAGATCTACCCTACGTAAGGAATCAACCGGATGAAATTATTATTTTTTTCTTCTAGGAATGCCATGTGACCTTTGTAGGCGGAAGTGGAAGCAAAGGAATCGGAAACAAAGCCGTAAAGACTACAAAAATGGCCATAGACATTTCGGAAGCGCATTTTCACTGTTTATTTTTCCTTTTTTATCGATTTTACTGTTGTCCTGGACTAATCACTTTATTGGAGGACTTTAATCGGACCCTTATTGATGTAAAAAGACAATTTTTGTTCGAAATGGATCGGTTTTGTCACGTTTATTGGACTAGAAAGTGGTGAGTTCCATATTTTTATACCTCCGTCAGGAGAACATTTGTGTTGGCAAAAGCGCTCACTGTGTCTACAGTTATGATTGTATCCTTGATCGCCATCCATAATTGGAATCACAAGACTCTTTGCTTTCCAATAATATAAAATATGTATAGGTTCATAGAAGTTAGAAGTCAGAAA
This sequence comes from Valencia hispanica, assembly GCA_963556495.2. NCBI lineage: Eukaryota > Metazoa > Chordata > Actinopteri > Cyprinodontiformes > Valenciidae > Valencia > Valencia hispanica. Next base: position 4,653,662 of record OY747702.1, read on the forward strand.
ATCGATGGATTTAAAATAGATAATGGGCTGGGCCCGCCCGCGGGCCTACGGAACGTTAACGGGTTTGAATTCATAGCTGCTAGGGTGGCAGCAGGGGTGACAAGGCTTTCTTTTAGGGCCACCCTATGCCACCCCAGTAGATCCACCCATGAGTATCAGAAGGCTTTGATGAAAAATAATGGTTTGTTTCGTGTGTGTACCTCAATCTGTCTAGGAGCAGTTATTTTGTAAAAATGAGCATGATTTTGCAATTTCTGAATCTGAACTGTTTTAGCAAAGAGGAGATTTGATACACTTATGGAGAAATGGTAACAGGTATGAAAAAAGTTGTTGAATCATGAGCATCAGGAAGGTCTGAAGTTATATTGGCACAAGGCTCATGTTTCTACGTCGCATCGTTTATGAGATATGACTTTACGAATATAGGTCAGAATCCAGCTGTCCTCTGAATTTTTGCTCAGTCCCAATGCATTGCAATGATCCCTCCTGGGTGACCCCACATTGCTTCCGGTCGATTTGCCAAAAAACTGTAACTGTCACATAAATTTTGGTAATATTTCCTGAATCAAAAATTGGAAACTGTTGGAAAGGTGTTTTCACTCTAATTTAAAGCCTATCTTAAAGGAACAGACAGACATTTAATTTATGACCCTGGGCTCTCTCTGAGCTCTCATTTCACCTTCCCGCGTGCTCGTTCATTTCTGCAAAAAGGAGCAATAAGAACAACAAACAACAATTATATATTTTAACAGCGAAACGTCGTTCGCTGGACTCAGTTCTAGTAACTGAGCCCAGGTCAATGTCAGCTCAAAGTCTTTATTGAAAGTTGAGTTTCCATGAAACTCCTCCCACATAGATCTTCGTTCATAGAATGGTCACAGCTTCTTCACATAAGGCACACATGATGTACCACATTCTTCTTGATTGTTCACTGTTTCTAAGTGTTGCCATATGCACTACAGAATTAAACCCTCATACAACATTTACAGAATTTCTATCTCTTCAAAACCTATGTTTTGATATATAATATGTGCAGAAAGAGTGAAAAATGAGCGAGTAAGCAGAAGTTGTTCGTGGAAAATGAGGAACGTGGAAAATGAGGAAAGTGGAAAAGTGTAATTCTGCTAGAGTGGGCAACTCTAGCTTAATTGCGTAGCGACCTAGCAACACATGTATTTTCAGAAATCTGATCATTACACGACCAAAAACTTGAGGAAGGATTGTATGAAAACGGTACAAGTTAGGAAGAAGCCGAGACATACAGTAATAGCTGAAATATATGAATACATTTTAAGATTTGAATGGTGTTTCTAAGTGGAAGTATGTGGAAGTAGTTAGTTTTGCAAAACAGGCAATATTTAGCGGAATTTTTGAGGTTTTCCATTCATTTGAATAGGAGCAAAAAAAGCATAAAAAGTTGAATATTATGAAAAGTATAAAGGTTATGAATACCAAACGATATAGCTGGAAAGAGCAGAATAAGCAGAATAATTGAAAAGTTGAATGGTTAAAATAGCATAAAGTATGCAGAAGTAGTTAAAGTTCAAAAAACGTACGAAAGCAACTAGAAGAAGAAGAAGAAGAAGAAGAAGAAGAAGAAGAAAAAGAAAAAATAAAGAGAAACAGGATCTTAAGAGTGTGAATGCCTACAACATTCACACTAATTAGTTTTATTTAGCCTTGAGGTAACAAATGCATGGACTAGTTTCTCAGCATCACTCCTGGACAGGATGTTTCTAATTTTAGCAATATTCCGGAGGTGAAAGAAGGAAATCCTAGAAACCTGTTTAATATGGGATTTAAATGTCAAGTCTTGGTCAAAAATAACGCCGAGGTTCTTTACGTTATTACTGGGGGCCAATTTAATGCCATCCAGATGAAGTGATTGACTAATCAGTTTCTGTTTTAGAACTTCTGGTCCAAAGACAGCAACTTCTGTCTTGTCAGAATTTAAAAGCAAAAAGTTTAGATTCATCCATGTTTTTATGTCTTCCAGACATGCCTGTAATCTACCTAACTGACTGGGTTCATCCTCAAGCTCTGAATGTTTTTCTTCACCCCAGAAGGAATAGGTTTACGTTAACTGTGCCGTCCTATGACATTAACGAAGAAGGTAGTTTTGTAATTTCCTGGCTTCGATGAATGCAACAGAGGCACGACAGTATGACCGGTCAGAGAGGAGTTGTGTGGGGAATCTTCCGTGTCTTATTGGCTGACAGCCCAGTGTTTAATACAACCTCTAGAGCGATCCTGACAGAAAATGCACATCAGATGAATTTTGACAGAAATAAGAGGGACAATTCTTTAGTTGCGACAGCTGGCAATGGGCAACGAAACTCTGGGTCAACACATAAAACAGGTAAACAAACGAGTTATATACTTCATTAGGCAGATATTTATTAATGTGGGACAGACCCGCTGTGTTTAACTCTAAAGTGAGTATAATTCTGTCTGTCTTATTCAAAATGATTATAGGTAATAATGCTTGAATAATGATGTTTATATAAGCCTAAAAATACTTCATTAAAGCCATACTCCGCAACTTTCATGATCTACCTACCTTAGCTCTCTGTCGCCCTCTTCAGGCTTGCCGCGCAACATCACTGTCGTAAAATCAAATCTCTCTGTCGGTCATAAGAGGCATGTTTCAGTGGCTGCTTTCCAAATCGCTTGCCCAAACAACAAACAAGCGCCGTTTCAGTTCGCAATTCAACTGTAACAATCAGGGTAATTTAGAGGAAAGACCTCACAGCTAGGTATTCAGTTTGTGGGGGAGGTCGGGGTAATTGGAAAAACATTAGATTAGATACAGAGACGTCTAAGCGCCACGTAGCAAACACCTCCCGACACTAGAATCAGCCTACATCTTTAGGTGTTTTTAGGAAAAAATCAAACGACAAAAATATAAATCACTAGCTTGACAAAACCAAAAGAAAAAAGTTTGACTTATATACTGAAATACAGCGACTATGTCGGAGTTTGCAACTTTATCTACAGAACCGAGTCTTACACGTTAGCATCACATTAGCCACTAGATGGCTAACGGAGATCGACTCGGTTGTGTAATTCGCATTACTACTATCAGCTATCTCTACAGTCTCTAAACAGCGAGGCCGTATGACTCTGCCATAAAGTAGAACTCAGTCGTTACTTCCGGCGGCGGGCCGCCGCTCAAAAGTTCTATAGTGCAGAAAAAAGCCAAGGACCCCTGTAAGGTGGTGATAACTCTAAAAATGAACATAATAGATGATAAAATTCCACCATAACTTTTGAAGAAAACATTATACTGAGGTGTAAAAGTTGCGGAGTATGCCTTTAAGACTGGTGAGCAGGGGTGTATCTAGGAAGTTTTTAAAGAGGGCTAAATGGGGGCCTGGGATGATCTTGGGGTGTCACACTAAAATAAAAGCAAGGCTGTAATACAAAGGGGGCGGGGCCTAGACTGAGTGACCAACATCAAATCACAACATTCAGTTTCAATTTCAATTCAATTCAGTTTATTTATATAGCGCCAATTCACAACAGATGTCATCTCAAGGCACTTAACAAGAAGTCATTTCAATACATTTATACAAACATTCCAATCAGTTAAAAAGTTTCCTATTTAAGGAATCCCAGCAGATTGCGTCAGTCATTGGCGTGAGGTTGGGCCCTGTTGATGCAGACTTTCCAGCCACAGCAATCCTTCAGCAATCCCTCATACTGAGCAAGCATGTAGCGACGGTGGAGAGGAAAAACTCCCCTTTAACAGGAAGAAACCTCCAACAGAACCAGGCTCAGTAGGAGCGGCCATCTGCCACGATCGTCTGGGGGTTTGAGAAGACAGAGCAGAAACACAGAAGGAACAGAAGATCTGATATAAGAGAACTTTCTATGTTACAGAAAGTAAAAAGTTAATAACAGGACACAGTGGATGTTCAGTTACAGTGAGCATCATCCCAGTCGATGCCCCCCGTCCAACAGGGCATTGCAGCCAAGCAGGATACCAGACCAGGTATATCTTCTATGGAGAGAAAAACACTGAGAGAAAACAAAGTTAACAGTCGAAATAACAGAATGTACTGTAATACAACTGGAGAGTAGTAGGAGAAAAGGAAGTAGCAGAGTGAAGAAAAGTGGTAAGTCTGTCCTCCAGCAGTCTAAGCCTTTACTATCAGGTAGTCCACAAAATGCCATTAAAAGCCTTCAGTTGATCCAAAATGCGGCAGCAAAAGTTCTGATGAATATTAAAAAGAGAGATCACATTTCTCCTGTTTTAGCTTCCCTTCATTGGCTCCCTGTTAAATCCAGAATAGAATTTAAGATCCTTCTTTTTACATACAAAGCCCTTAATAATCAAGCTCCATCATACATCAGAGATCTAATTGTTCCATATGTTCCTAACAGAGCACATCGCTCTCAGACTGCAGGTTTACTTGTAATTCCTAGGATTTCTAGTAGAATGGGAGGCAGATCTTTTAGTTATCAGGCTCCTCTCCTGTGGAACCAGCTCCCAGCTTTAGTCCGTGAGGCAGACACTCTGTTTACTTTTAAGGCTAGGCTTAAAACTTTCCTTTTTGATAAAGCTTATAGTTAGAGTGGCTAAGGTCATCCTGAGCTATCTCTGTAGTTATGCTGCTATAGGCTTAGACTGCCGGAGGACAGACTGTGGTTGGAAAGTCTGCCCAACCTCACGCCAATGACTGACGCAATCTGCTGGGATTCCTTAAATAGGAAACTTTTTAACTGATTGGAATGTTTGTATAAATGTATTGAAATGACTTCTTGTTAAGTGCCTTGAGATGACATCTGTTGTGAATTGGTGCTATACAAACAAACTGAATTGAATTGAAATATAATTGAGGAGAAATGTTCGGGGCCAGAGCCGGCAATGCCCAGGCCAGGCGACGCCACTGGTAACAGCCCAGGGAGGGAGCTCCCCAATGCATTTTTGCCAATATCTGGTGATTTTAATCATGCTTCCCTCTCTCAATTTCAACAGTTTGTCAGCTGCTCTACAAGAGAAAACAAGACTTTTGATTTGTTTTATGCAAATGTAAAGGATTCATACATGTCCAAAGCAAGACCTTCTGTGGCACAATCAGATCACAATCTTGTTTTTCTCTGCTCAGAATATAAACCACATCCTGTGACAAAGATAACTGTGAGAAAGGAAGGATCAAAGGAAGCTAAAGAGGGCCTGCAGGGTTGTTTTGAGACCACAAATTGGATGACTCTTACCAAACACATGGAGAGAACATCAATGCCATGACTGAGTGTGTGACTGCCTATATAAATTTCTGTGTGAACATCCCCACTAGGACAGTGAGATGCTTCCCTAATAACAAACCCTGGATCACCAGTGACTTCAAGGACCTGTTCAATAAGAAAAACGGGGCGCAACTGCCAGTCAATGACTCGATGCAATCTGTTGGGATTCCCTAAATAGGAAACTAACTAAAACTTTTAACTGATTGGAATGTTTGTATGATTGCCTTGAAATTACTTTTCTTATAAATTGACTTGAGATGACATCTGTTGTGAATCGGCGCTATATAAATAAACTGAATTGAATTGGAAAAAATAGCCTTCTGAGAGGGAGACAGAGAATTATTGGAGTATACAGAAACAGCTTAACGTCAAGTTAAGAGAAAGCAAGGAGGCATACAGGAATAAGTTGGAGAGCAAACAACAAAGGGATGAAAAAAATTACAGGCTTTAAGCACAAGAAGGATTGGATAGATCAAAGCCTGGACAGAGCCAATGAACTGAACAAATTCTTAAATAGGTTCAGTTCAGGAATAAGGTCAGCATCCCCCTCCTCTGACCTCAGCCAAATAGACATCCCAGATGTTTTATCTTCCACCTCAGTCAGGGACTCTTCTGCTTCCACAAGATGGTCTTCAACTAAGTCAGGAGACACTACTGCTTCCTTTGCCTCCCCCTCCCACTTGTCTGTCTCTAGAAGTCAGGTGAAGAGGAAGCTGGAGAGACTGAACCGGAACAAGGCTAAAAGTCCAGTTATTATCAGCCTCAGAGTCCTGAAGGCCAGTGCAGAGCAGCTCTGTGGGATTCTGCAGCACCTCTTCAACCTTAGACTGGCCCATGAGAAGGTTCCAGTGTTATGGAAGACTTCCTGCATTGTTCCAGTACCAAAGAGAACTCACCCATCAGTCATCAATGACTATAGACCTTTTGCCCTGACATCCCACATCATCAAGGTCCTGGAGAGACTTCTAATGGCACCCCTGAGTAAGCAAACAAGAACATATCAGGACCCACTGCAGTTTGCTTATCGCTGTGGAGTTGGAGTTGACGATTCCATCATCCACCTGCTTCAACCAACCCACTGTCATCAGGACAAAGCAGGCAGCACTGTGAGGATCATGTTCGTTGATTTCTCCAGTGCATTTAACACAAGCTGGGAGCTGGGAGTTCATCTTGTAACCGGATTGCCGGTTCGAGCCCCAGCGCCATCTGTCTCAGTCGTTGTGTCCTTGGGCAAGATACTTCACCCTTCTTAACATCAGCCTGTCCAGTGACTACAGGTGGAAATTAGCACTTGTGCTATAACCTGGTACAATGCATCTCTCCCCTTGAGGTTAATGTTAACTGTACACTGTCCCGATTTAAAACAACAACAAAAATACAAACAAACAAAAAATCCATGACTATATACCTGTTTTGGTCTTGGAGGGACTACTGTTGGCCCACCTGAGTAAGCAAACAAGTACATATCAGGACCTGCTGCAATTTGCTTATCGTTGTGGAGTTGAGGATGCCTGCTCATCATCCACCTGCTTCAACCAACCCACTGTCATGTAGACAAAGTAAGCACCACTGTGAGGATCATATTCTTTGATATTTCCAGTGCATTTAACACAATTCAGCCTGATTTGCTTCGTCAGAAACTCCTGAAGACAAATGTAATGTGAACAAAACAACGGAGAAGATTGTAGATTTCAGAAGAAACAGGGATAAGTCAAACACTGTTTCCATCATGGGAGAAGAAGTGGAAGTGGTTGAGGAGTATAAATACCTCTGAGTTCACCTGGACAGCAGACTGGATGGGAGACTGAACAGTGAAGCCGTCTATAAGAAAGGACAGAGCAGACTGTACCTCTTAAGGAAGCTTAGGTCCTTCAAGATTTTGAGCAAGATGCTGCAGATCTTGTACAAGTCTGTTGTGGAGAGTGTAATATCTTTGGCCATCATCTGTTGGGGCAGCAGCATCAGAGACAGGGATTTAAAAAGGCTAAACAACCTGATAAAGAAGGCTGGTTCTGTTCTGGGGACAACTGTGGAAAATCTGGAGATGATGATGCAAAAAAGGATTCTTCATAAAATCAAAAAGATTATGGACAACCCTGAGCATCCTCTTCATGAGACAGTCATACAACAACAGAGTGTCCTAAGTCGGAGTGTTCTTCAGTTCCGCTGCAACACAGACCACAACAGGAAATCCATCCTGCCCACAGACATCATGATCTATAACAACTCCTTGAAGAATGAAATAGTATGTACTTCAACAACACCTAAATTTCCCTATGGGATCAATAAAGTATTTTTGAATTGAATTGATTATTTGTTTTTATATAACATATAGGCTTATGTTTTAGAGTCTGTTGTTTTCTTTCTCTTTGTCAAATTAAGTGTCTGTTCTGTAAGGTACTGTACCTCAGGTTTATAATAAACAGTTTACGCAATGCTCTAACAGTAGAAGTTGATGCATGATGTATCACGGTTCTACAGTAAAGGCAATGCTGTGTGCTACATTTGCTAATGCCTGACAAATCATTGAAACTAAAAAAGTAGGCTGAATTTAATGATATAGAGAGAAATTACTCAGCATCCCGTGGAGACCAACACTAATTGAATAAGTTAGGCATTTGTTCAGTGTGGTTTCGCTTCAGCTTCATCATTGCTCAGCTTTCAGAGGGACTTCTATGAGACTCCACGACACTATTACCTCATAACACCTCCCCACCCCCAGTGTTTCTCATTCTGATAAGCTGTATCTTAATTAATTCATTGGGGTCAAGAGTTATTAGCACCTTCAGTGTGCACCCTTCATTACCAGAATTCCTTATTAATTCTTTTGCAGCACACATAATGTGTTCTTAAGCTTCCAGGGGAGCATACCTAGGTGATGAGCAGAGTTGGAATAATGTGAAAGTGACTAATTAAGCTGTTAAAACTAATTGTAGGTTGTATGCAGAACATATGATACGAAGCACTATTGTCTATAGTGCCTTGAAAAAGTATTTATACCCCTTGAGGTTTATCAGATATTGTCTTGTTGCAGCCACAAATGTCAATGTGTTTTCTCGTGATTTCAGTGACAGACCAACACTAAGTGTTGAATTGTGCAGTGGAGGGATGTGGTTTTCAAATATTTTACAAATATCGAAAAAGTATAAAGTGTATTTCTTTGCAGCACACCTGTGCAGATACTTTAGCCGATTTCAGACAGAAGTTCTGGAATATTCCAATATATACATGTCATTTCCCCAAACAAATGGACTTTTGCAAAGATGGTCAACGAAACAGCAGATCTACTCGCAGTGCTCAACTTTGTGATGTGTGCAATTTTGCACACATGCAAACGCTTAAAGCTACATTGAGTATTTTTCAGAGTTAATTCCAAGCAAAAAAACCTTTGTTTTTTCAAAAATATGTGCTCATAGATGTGTAATTACTTCCACCTACTAATGAAAGTATTCTTGTAAGTGTAAAATCTGCTATTCAGAATACATACGAGCCAGTCGCTCGAATGGGTGAATCCATATTGAGCCTCCATCTTTGAAATACATTTGCCAGCGAGGGACATTCCTGGAAATTCTAGCTCCGCCTTCTGCGCTTTGGCTAAACTCAGTTGCACCGTGACGAATGCCTGAGGGAGATTGTCTACTCCCGATGCGGCATAGGTCTGACTAAATAACTAAATGCAATGTAGTTTTCTAAAGTAACCTCATCACTGGAAGGAACACTGGATGAAGTCGTAGTACTGGAAGCCATGTTGACCTTGTCATGAAACGGCCACCGTAGGAGTTAAAACGCGCTCCAAATGGGGGGAGGGAGGTGGGGCTGGAACGTAATATTCATTTGGTTGGTCATATAGAATTCCACCGCTAAATGGGAGCAAATCTTACACAATGTAGCTTTAAGAGACATCGATGAAGAAGCTGAAAGGAAAATAGTGACATTTATACGTCATCAACGTGTGCGGTCACAGCATTCCCTGCCCCTTCCCCTTTTTCCCCACCGCCCCACAACCCTCCATACCGCGAAAAGTCTGCTCTTGTTACAAGGTCTTTATCCATAAAATTACCGGTAAAGGGTATCCGGACAAAGTCCGGAAGATTGCTTTTAGACTCAAAAGCAAAACAGACGAAGTCCGGAAAATTACAGTTTTTATGGTCTGTTTGAAAGGGGCTTTTGTAGAAGCACCATTTGTCATATCCTGGCAGTCTTTTACCCATTTCCCTTTTACTGGTTTTCTCAGGTGGTTTACCCATTCTCTCCAATTGGGGGAGCTCCAGTCACAGGTTCTGGTCACCACAGCTGCATTCCCATCTTCTCATCATGAAGGCGGCATTTAAGACCATCTCCCTGGCAGTTCATTAACCATTATGGTGAATGAAGACTGCTTTTTCAAGACTTTTGTTTTCCTTTGAGGATTTTTTGCTCCAAGTAGCATTTCTCTTTTTTTTCTTGCTTCCCTCCTAAAATGTTAAAAACATAAGACACTTCAATATTTTTCTAAATGGTAAAGAGCTAGAATTAGTTACCGCATTCAAGTATCTCGTAGTAATTATTTGTCAGAAAACGCAGCAGCTCAGTCATTTTATCGCACTTCTACAGTCAAATTGTGCCATTTTGGAGAACATAGGTATTTCAACACCCTGCGATTTTTGCAAGTTCTCCCACTTATAAATTACGGAGGGGTCTAAAAAGGCACATCAGAGGTGCATTTCCACTGTGAGAGACAGCTTTTTTATTTTTTTATTCAGAAAATGTATTTGTATTTTATTGCTGTACATAGGTATTTGAACACCAGAGAAAATCAGTGTTAATATTTGGTACAGAAGCCTTTGTTTGCTATTACAGAGGTCAAACGTTTCCTGTAGTTCTTGACCAGGTTTGCACACACTGCAACAGGGATTTTGGCCCACTCATCCACACCGATTTTAGAGCTGTCAGGTTTCAGGGCTGTCGCTAAGCAACCTGAAGTTTTAGCTCCCTCCAAAGATTTTCTTTTGGATTTAGGTCTGGAGACAGGCTAGGCCACTCCAGAACCTTCATATCCTTCTTACAGAGCCACTCAGACTTACCAATTTTCTTCACTTTGCTACTTCCTTTTCTCCTACTACTCTCCAGTTGTATTACAGTACATTCTGTTATTTCGACTGTTAACTTTGTTTTCTCTTAGTGTTTTTCTCTCCATAGAAGATATACCTGGTCTGGTATCCTGCTTGGCTGCAATGCCCTGTTGGACGGGGGCATCGACTGGCATGGTGCTCCCAGTAACTGAACATCCACTGTGTCCTGTTATTAACTTTTTACTTCCTCTAACATAGAAAGTTCTCTTTTATCAGATCTTCTGTTCCTTCTGTGTCTCTGCTCTGTCTTCTCAAACCCCCAGACGGTCGTGGAAGATGGCCGCTCCTACTGAGCCTGGTTCTGTTGGAGGTTTCTTCCTGTTAAAGGGGAGTTTTTCCTTTCCACCGTCGCTACATGCTTGCTCAGTATGAGGGATAGCTGAAGGATTGCTGTGGTTGGAAAGTCTGCCCAACCTCACGCCAATGACTGATGCAATCTGCTGGGATTCCTTAAATAGGAAACTTTTTAACTGATTGGAATGTTTGTATAAATGTATTGAAATGACTTCTTGTTAAGTGCCTTGAGATGACATCTGTTGTGAATTGGCGCTATATAAATAAACTGAATTGAATTGAATTGAATTAATGCAGGGTTGCGGGGGGGCTGGTGCCTATCTCCAGCAGTCAAGGGGCGAGAGGCAGGGTACACCCTGGACAGGTCGGCAGTCCATCGCAGTATAAATATATATATATATATATATATATATATCCATCCATCCATCCATCCATTTTCTTCAGCTTATCCAAGGTTGGGTCGTGGGGGCAGCAGCTTAAGCATAGAGACCCGATCCTGAGGCCACCAAAACATATCCCCTCAACAACTTGGCTGCGCCTAGAAATCCTGTCCATAAAAGTTATGAACAGGATCGGTGACAAAGGACAACCTTGGCGGAGTCCAACTCTCACCGGAAACAAGCCCGACTTACTTAAGGCCGGCAATGCGAACCAAACTCTGGCACCGGTCGTACCTAACAGCCCGTATCAAGGGGCCCGGGACCCCATACTCCCGGAGTACCCCCCACAGGGCCCTCCGAGGGACACGGTCGAACGCCTTCTCAAAGTCCACAAAACACATGTAGACCGGTTGGGCGAACTCCCACGCACCCTCCCGGACCCTGCTGAGGGTCCAGTGTTTCACGTCCAGGATGAAAACCGCATTGTTCCTCCTGGATCCGAGGTTCAACTATCCGTCAGACCCTCCTCTCCAAAACCCCTGAATAGACCTTACCAGGGAGGCTCAGAAGTGTGATCCCCTTGTAGTTGGAACACACTCTGTGGTCCCCCTTTTTAAACAGGGGGACCACCACCCCGGTCTGCCAATCCAAGGGAACTGCCCCCGATGTCCACACAATATTGCAGAGCCGCGTTAACCAACACAGCCGCACAACATCCAGAGCCTTGAGGAACTCCGGTCGAATCTAATCCACCCCCGGAGCCTTTCCACCGAGGAGCTTTTTAACGACCTCGGTGACCTCAGCACCAGAGATTGGAGAGCCCGACCCAAAGTCCCCAAACCCTGCTTCCAGATTGGAAGGCATGCCGGTGGGATTAAGCAGGTCTTCGAAGTATTCCATCCACCGACCCAAAACGTCCCGTGTCGAGGTCAGCAGCACACCGTCCCCACTGTTAACAGTGTTGGTGGCAGACCGCTTCGCCGCCCCCCCCCGAGACGCCAGATGGTGGACCAGAATCGCTTCGAAGCCATACGGAAGTCATTTTCCATGGCCTCTCCAAACTCCTCCCACACCCAAGTTTTTGCCTCCGCGACCATCCAAGCCGCACTCCGCTTGGCCTGCCGGTACCTATCAGCTGCTTCAGGGGTCCCACAGGCCAAAAAGACCCGATAGGACTCCTTCTTCAGCCTGACAGCATCCCTTACCGCTGGTGTCCACCAGCAGGTTCGGGGGTTGCCGCAGTGACAAGCACCGACCACCTTGCGGCCACAGCTTCGGTCAGCCGCCTCGACAATGGAGGTGCGGAACATGGTCCACTCGGACTCAATGTCCCCCGCCTTCCCGTGTTCGAAGTCCTGCCGGAGGAGTGAGTTGAAGCTTCTTCTGACAGGAGAGTCTGCCAGACATTCCCAGCAGACCCTCACAACACGTTTGGGCCTTCCAGGTCTGTCCGGCGTCCTCCCCCACCATCGGAGACAGCTCTATATATATACATAAAATACATTTCAGGCAGCTGTGTCTCTCTGTATGACATTCCAGCAGTCTGCTTGGGCATGGTGAAGCATTGATGAGGATGAATCCCGAGGTGACTAAAAGAATATTAAGAGAGACAAAGAGTTGAAAATATACAAATATATAATATAAATATACATGAACTACAAATACAACCTGAAAATATATTTTTACACACATCTATGTACACAGATCTACACAAATATCCACACATAAATTCACAAATTTCTTTTCTCTCTCTCTGCTTCTATATATATATATACACACAGGCACAAAAAGATGTGAACAAAATAGTTACAAAAATTGTCTATATACGAACATCTAAGATCACAATTAGAAAAAAGAAAAACATCTATATAAAATGGCTGAGAGAGAAAAAGCATTAGCACTACCTAGTTGGGACATACCTCTCTTACCTCCGGTAAAAATCAGGTTTTCCTCTTCTGATGACGAGTCCTCAACACAAACCTCCGATGAACTATCATTCCAGGGCATCGTCAGTGATGATTCTCTTCTCTTTAAGCGCCATTTTTCTCGCTCGCACCTGCTCATCTGATCACCTGCGCGTAGCAGCGGGGCAGGGCGTGCCCCCAAGCTAAACAAAATATCTGTTTTTAGAGTTTCACAGACCTGTAACTCCAGTTTCTATTGGCCGATTTGGATGATTGACATATGGTTGGAATCGTAAGATCCTATAGAATCACGCTGACATCAGAACTTTGAAGCAGATTGGACAAAGGAAATGTTTACATGGCGAAAGGTCACATTGTGCAAGACAGACATGATTGAGCCTCCTTGAATCAAATGTAAAAAATAATGGCAAAGGATTACGTTTTTTTCACTTTTTCTTTTCTAAATGCACACTGGGTATTTTAGTTATTCTGGAAATACAGTCATATCACGGTGGATTATTCTTTTGAAGACTCGTCGTCAGAAAAGGAAAACCTGATTTTTACTGGAGGAAGAGAGGTATGTCCCAACTAGCTAGTGCTAATGCTTTTTCTCTGTCAGCCATTCTATATAGATGGGTTTTTTTCTAATTTTGTCCTTAGATGTTCGTATATAGACAATTTTTGTAACTCTTATGTTCACATCTTTTTGTGCCTGTGTGTGTCTATATATACATATAGACACACACACATATATATATACATATATATATATATATATATATATATATATATATATATATATATATATATATATATATATATATATATATATATATATATATATATATATATATATATTTGTGTGTGTGTGTGTGTGTGTGTGTGTGTGTGTGTGTGTGTGTGCGCGCGTGCGTGCGTGCGTGTCCATTCATCCTCACTTTTTGTCATTTTCTTCCAGACTTTCAAACTGTCAACAAGCCGGTGTTGTTGAGCTATACAAGGAAGCTGCATCACATGGTTGGACACTGCAAGGCAACCATTTTCCTTAATTTGTATAGATTTTGTGGTTGGTAAGACAGAGAAGATTGAAAAAACTCCACCTGCACTAGCAATGGCTTTAGAAGATGCAGTCAGATTCATGTTTTGTTTCTTATTTTTTCCTTCTTGCAGCTCAACTTAGAATCTGTCTACAATCCAGCAGCCTGAAATGTTTATACTTGTTAGTTTTTCTTCGGTCTTAAGATTTTAAACATGAGTGTACATGGGAGGTTTCAGGGACTTTCCCCATCAGTTTCAGCCATCAGTTTCAAACATCAGTTTTAGGGGGGCATGCAGATCAATTTTATTTTTATTTTTTTGCAACCTCTGCTATATATAACATCCCTTGGTTTGAATATGAATAATGGCTAAGCATAGGCAGTATTTACTGGACCTTAGAGAGCGTGAACTGGTCATTGCAGCTGCATGGTTGGAGCATGTTGTGCAACTAACCTGCTGGTTTTTACAATAGGTCACAATGCATGTTGGTGTTGTGCAGCCAAGAGGAGCATTTAAATAATTTGCTGAACAGCCAGCGCCAGCTTATAGTAAATTCCCTAAATTTTGTGTATCTTTTATGGTCTATGTTAAAATTGTATGGGAAATAACATAAATACCCACTATTAGGAAAAGTCTAATACTGAATTTCATTTCATTCAGATAAATAAATAAATCAAATAAATATCATCTCTCTGCTTCTCTTCCTCCCTTTACTTTCTTGAGACCTTCAACCACTGCTCCCTTCTAAGTACTTTCCCTTATCCCAGTCTGCTCTGTCCCTCAACTCATGTAAATTCCTGCTCGCCTCAGCTTTCTCTTTTCTTACTTGTGAAGGGGAGAAAGGGTAACATTTGGACTGGTTCAAACTGTGTATCTGAGAAAAGGCCAGCCTGACATTTTACACAGCTGCTACATTTTATTACAGACAATTCTCTGTGTGTGGGTGTGTGTGTGTGTGTGCACGTGTGCATGTGGGTGTGGGTGTGCGTGCGTGTGTGTGTGTGGGTGTGTGTGTGTGCATGTGTGTGTTAGGTCTGAAGGGAAAAGAGTGCATATTGAAAGATGATATGAGGGGGGAATAAAAATGAAGAATTTAATTTATAGATTGGAACATTGAATGAATGAATGAATGCTTTTATTTCGAAGATAAACATAAAACAAGTAACAAAAGAAAGTAAACTGAGAGAAAAGAAAAAAAAGAAAAGGAAAAAAAACAAACCAAACAATTAATAATAATAATAATATGAAACCAACATGTCTAAAAAGGAGTAGGATGAAGCATAACCTTATTAAAACCTATCCCTTCTCCACTATTCAATAAATAAACAATTTTCCCTAATATACATATTTACATAATACCTATCTACAAAAAGTAGAAAATTAATTAATTAAGAAAACAAATACATACATTATTTACAAAAAACAACGACAAAACACCCAATTGCTAAATTCCTTCCTCCTCCCTGTACCTTGTGAAAACCATGTGTTTGTACTGTTTCTTAAACTGGGTCATGCTTGGACATCGCTTGAGCTCCACACCCAAACTGTTCCACAAACACAAACACAAAAACCTTTTATTGTTGTACATGCCCGCTGATGTTTCAAATTAAACTCCCCTCTCAGGTTATAACCCCCTTCTCTGTTAAAAAACAATTTTTGAATATTTCCAGGAAGTTTATTGTGTTTTGCTTTGTACATGATTTGTGCTGTTTGAAAATGAACCAGGTCAATGAATTTTTATGTTTTTGATTTTAAGAAAAGTAAATTGGTGTGATCTCTGTAACCAGTATTATGAATTATTCTTATGGCTCTTTTCTGCAATATGAATAGTGATTGTATTGAACATTTTTAAATATTGCCCCAAACCTCTGCACAATAATGTAAATATGGTAAAATCAATGAACAGTAGAGAATGTGGAGTGATTTGTGGTCCAGAATGTGTCTTGCTTTACTAAGAACAGAAATACTCCTTGACAACTTGCTGTGAACATGTTTTATATGTGACTTCCAGTTTATTTTATCATCAATTATTACCCCAAGAAACATATTTTCATTTACTCTTTAAATGCCCACCCCATCTATTTGTATCTGTACCTCTGTATTCTTATTGGAATTGCTGAATAATATGAATTTAGTTTTACCTAAATTTATGGACAATTTGTTTCTATCAAACCACATTTTCAGTTTGCACATTTCAGAATTGATCCTCCCCAGTACTTCGTGTAAATCTCCCCCAGAACAGAAAATACTAGTGTCATCTGCAAACAATACTATTTTTAATGTTTTTGAAAAATTGCATATATCATTGATATAAAGTAAAAACAGTTTTGGACCTAATACTGACCCCTGGGGGATGCCACAAGCAATGTCCAAGCATGATGATGAATATTCACCCAACTTCATAAATTGTTTTCTGTTGCTTAAATAAGTTTATTGATTAATATCTCATGATTGATTGTATCAAAAGCTTTTTTAAGATCTATGAATATTCCAACTGAATGCAGTTTTTGGTCTATTGCTTCTGTGATCACCTGAACTGATTCAGTTAGTGCCAGTGATGTTGAACTGTTTGCTCTAAATCCATATTGACTGTCAGAAAGTAATTTGTATTTTTTTGTGAAATTTTCTAATCAGTTATTAAATAGTTTTTCTATTATTTTGGAAAATTGTGAAACAGGCCTATAATTTGTGAAGTGGTGTCTATCCCCAGTTTTATACAACGGCACAACTTTTGCTATTTTCATTTTATTAGGAAATTTACCGGTTTGGAATGATAACTTACAGATGTATGTCAGTGGTTTTGAAATCCCATCAATGACCTTTTTTACAACTTTCATATCAACTTCATTTAAATCGGTAGAGTTTTTGCCTTTACGGTTATTTACAATATGTATTATTTCATTTTCTTCAACTGCTGTAAGAACCATTGAGCAGGGATTTCTCACTATGAGATTATCCTCCCAATCCCCGGATGACGGTGAATCAGGATTTTTTTCTGCTAAGTTTGGTTCAACATTTACAAAAAATGTATTAAAACTGTTTACCACTGTTAGGTAAAATAATAATGTTGTATTATTATTTTCTTAGGGTGTCTTTCTAATGTACTTTTTAAATGTCATTTTGGTTTCAGTCACATGCTCATTTGCATGACATCCTGTTCTTTTAATATGTTAATGAAGTGTGACTAAATAAAGAGAGACTGCAGAGGGGATGCTCTTGGAGACCAGAGACTATGACACTGGGAGGCTGAGAACAGACAGACACGGTTGGCTCATTCCTTATAGTATTTTCCTGGTCTCACTCATATGGCTCACTCTAAAGTATGAAACTTTAATAATAAAATAGATCAACCTTACAGTCAAAATTATTCAGTCAATAAATTCCATACCTACACTACCAAAATGCAAACTACAGTACTAAGCCGATCAAAGAAAATGAATAGAACAATGACAAACATCAGAAAACCACTTACCAATCACTCCTTTAGCATATCAAGTCAGCTTTGTCATTTATGCCATATATTCCAGACAGTTCAACAAGTAAATACAAATAAAAATACACTACAACAATAAAACAGTAAAGTATACTGACCATAAATAAATGATAGAAAAATATGTAAATGTACAATATATACAATTTACAGGAATAAAATAGCAGGATAAAAATGTACAAAGGGGGGTTATGGGAACAGTAGTGCAAATAGTTTTAGGTTTTTCTTTAATGAAATAGTCAGTTCAGTATGTGTATTAAAGTGTTTGTGTGTATGGTCCTTGAAGGTATGCAGTGCAATGGTTGATCAGAGTGATTGTGTGCTGGAGGCCGGAGAGGGAGCAGAACAGGAAGGGAGTTGAGCCTCCTTTCAGCCTGGTGAATAATACTGTCGTTTAACCTGCTGGTTCTGGCCCGGACGCTCCGCAATCTCCTTACTGATGACAGCAGGCTGAAGAGGCTGTGGGACGGGTGAGTGGGGTCACCCGCAATCCTGATGGCTTTGCAGGTGATGTAAGTGTTCAGGAGTGAGGGGAGAGAGACACCAATGACCCTCTCAGCTGACCTCACTATGCGTACAGGGTGGCAGGCACCGTACCACACAGGGATGCAGCTGATCAAGATGCTCTCTATTGTACCTTGATGGAAACCGGGGCTCCCACTCTCCTCAGTTTGCAGAGGAAATACAGGCGTTGTTGAGCCTTCCCAGCCAGTGATACAATGTTGTTAGTCCAAGTGAGGTCCTTAGTGATGTGCACCCCCAGGAACTTGGTGCTGCTCACCATATCTCCACAGCAGCTCCATCGATGATCAGAGGAGCATGCTGGGTGTGTACTCTCCTGAAGTCTACAATAATCTCCTTGGTCTTCTCCACGTTCAGGTGGAGGTTGTTGTTTCTGTACCGGTCAGCCAGGTGGCTCACCTCTCACCTGATGGGTGTCTTATCACCATGGCTGATGAGGCCTTTAACATTGAGGGAAAGAAAGGAAGGAATGTGTGTGTGTCTGTCTGTCTGTGTGTGTGTGTGTGTGTGTGTCTGTGTTTGTGTGTGCGTGCGTGTGTCTGTGTGTGTGTGTGTGTCTGTGTGTGTGTGTGTGTGTGTGTGTGTGTGTGTGTGTGCGTGCGTGTGTCTGTGTGTGTGTGTGTGTGTCTGTGTGTGTGTGTGTGTGGGTGCGTGTGTGTGGGTGTCTGTGTGTGTGTGTGTGCGTGCGTGTGTGCGTGTGTGTGTGTGTGTGTGTGCGTGCTGTGCTTGCAATACCTTATTGGAAAGGTCTTAATCTCTACTATTTAAATATCATAATCTGCTCTTCCTAACATCCACTGTGTGCTTACAATAAATTATTAAATCTATTCTTTCACAGCAAAATGCCAAATTTACCAAACATTTCCTGGAGGAGGAAATGGTAAAGACAAGCCGTTTTAAGTCATCAGCAGCAAATGGAGGCCATAAACTGTACAAAGCAGCTCATCGAAAGACATATGGCTCTATACAGTATAGATATATGGAGTATTTGTTCCTTATCCCCAAGTAAACAACGTATTGGATATAGTGGCGCAGATCTTTCCAACCAGTCACTCACAATACTTACAAAAACTGACCAAAAGTTTCTATTAACTTGACATTTCCAAAGACTATGTGTCGAAATACCTGCATCGTTTTTACACTTCCAAGATAGTGGGTCGCTTTGTAGACTAGGTCTATTTTTGATTTACATCAAAAAAAAAGGTCCACACATAATGACACAAGTCCCCACTCAGACAGAATGGACCAACATACACACCCCTACAACTCATGATGACACACGGCCAATGGATGCACTTTTTAACTGCATTTTAGACATTAAATCCTGGATGGCAAAAAACTTTCTCCAGCTCAACCAGGACAAAACTGAAGTTTCAGTCATCAGTCCTGAGGCTCAGAGAGAGAAACTTTTACCAAAACTACAATCACTGTCATTTAATCCCTCTTTACAAGTGAAGAACCTGCACATGATTTTTGACTCTAAGCTGACTTTTATCCCTCACATTAAAGCCATACTCCGCAACTTTCACGATATTTGCTCTCTGTCGCCCTCTTCAGACTTGCTGCGCAACATCACTGTTGTAAAATCAAAAATCAGATTAGATACAGAGACGTCTAAGCGCCACGTAGCAAACACCTCCCAACACTAGAATCAGCCTAGATCTTTAGGTGTTTTTAGGAAAAAATCTAACGACAAAAATATAAATCACCAACTTGACAAAACCCCCCAAAAAAGTTTGACTTCTATACTGAAATACAGCGACTATGCCGGAGTTTGCAGCTTTATCTACAGAACCGAGTCTTGCACGTTAGCATCACATTAGCGTCTAGATGGCTAATGGAGATCGACTCGGTTGTGTAATTCACATTACTACTGTAAGGCATACCGTGCAAACTATGTTCATCCACCTCCACACATTGAATAAATATCTTTCTCAGGACTGTATAACAACATCATGCCAGACCAAACACTATAACCCCAGTGAAATCATTGATTCCTTACCTATCCATTAGCAGCACGGCTAACTCAGCGTCCATAGTACATGATGTTCGTTCCAAAAGAACTCTCCGAGAAAAAGCCGGCCCAATATTTACTCTAGTCTTTGCTCTCTCTCTATCACGTTCTCTATTTCTTTTTCTAGTTTCTTCTGATATGGGATTTCTCGGTCTCTTTGGTGGATCAGCATCTCTACAGTCTAAACAGCTTTATGGCAGTGTGACTCTGCCATAAAGCAGAACTCAGTCGGTACTTCCGGCGGCGGGCCGCCGCTCAAAAGTTCTATAGTGCAGAAAAAAGCCAAGGACCCCTGTATGGTGGTGATAACTCTAAAAATTAACATAATAGATGATAAAATTCCACCATAACTTTTGAAAAAAAACATATTAAGGTGTAAAAGTTGCAGAGTATGCCTTTAAAAACATTACTAAAATAGGTTTTTATCAATTAAAGAACATTGCCAGAGTCCGCCCCATTCTCTCTCGAGCCAACACGGAAACACTGATGCATGCTTTTATCACCAGTAGAATTGATTACTGTAATGCCCTGCTTTCTGGTCTTCCCAAAAAGAGTATATCAGGTTTACAACTTCTACAAAATTAAGCAGCACGTGTCCTGACGAAGACCAGGAGGCAGGAGCACATTACACCTGTCTTAAATTCACTGCATCTCCAGGTGGAGCTTGGGTGGAGGTGGGGGTCTGGGCCGTGCCTCCTCTGGGAGCCCTGTGTGCCGCAGATGGCTCTCTTGATGGCGTTTCCTTACCTGACTCATCTGCACTTGGCCTAATGTCCTTTTTATTGTTGTTCTTAAGTGTTTGTGTGCATGGGAGGGGGGTGTAACTGTGATCATGCTTTTAAATCTGTGGGTGAGGGATGGGAATATGGTTTATGTGGGGTCATTTTAATCTGTAAAGCACTTTGATTTGCAACTCTTGCATGAAAAGCGCTTTATAAAGTTTGATTGATTGACTGGTTTATAGAGAAGGATTTAGCAAAACTACTTATTCTAATGAGCAGGTTTTCATCTAAACCTAATACAATGTAAAGTAGCACCGGTAATGTTATTGTTCTTTTCTTCATGTTAGGTTTACTGTGAAAAAGAAAGAAAGTTATCAGTTTGTCTGAGAAACAGGATTTTTATGGACAGTGGATTAAGATCAGTCCTGTGTTAAACTACTGGAACACATGTTTCTTGTTTTTTATAATTCAAGTTTCAATTTTTTTTTTCTCAGCTCATGACAGAATTATAATATATTTATTATATTAATATTTATTTTATATATTCCTTCATAAATTGACGCTAGTTGGTAATGTCTGACATAGGTATTAATTAAGGTATTAATTAGTGTTTGGTCATATTTATCTTTTGTAATATGTTTCTTGCTCTGTGTCTCTGTAAAGGGAAATAAACAGCTTGCCACAAAGCTTTTCAGGTTTATTTAGACTTTCAATCTGTTGCTGTGGATAGACTGTGGAAGTGTTTACCATTTCAACCTCACTTGTATGATTCTGGATGCTTTTATATGGAGATAAAATATTTTTGTTTAATCAGGCTTTTACCTTAGATTGTATTGTTTGTATGTTGTACTATTTGAATCTGTTTTAACTGTTTTTTTACTATTTCTCTTAGCCATTTTTAGTACTTGTTTTATCTCGCACTTTTTAATGCAATTGAGTTACAGCGCTTTGTGACAGTGCCCGTGAAAGGCGTGAAATAAACTTTACTTACTAATGCCATTTAAACTGTCCATGTTGAGGAAATATTTCTGACAGAGATTTGTAATTCATATCAAAATAAAATAAATAAACTCTTTCAGATAGATTCCAGCTTTGCAAAGTGTATTCATATACTGTGTGCTTACCAGAGCATTTTGCTTTTAAACAATTTAGACTTGGTCCACTTTTGGACTGCAGAAAATGACAGAGGCAACTTAATTATTTACACTGGAGCAATTTATCCTTATTAGGCGACTGGAATTAATCTGTATTACAACCCATATAAAGTATTTTTTCTGCTATTACCACAGACCTTAATATTAGTTCATGCAGCCATGTTACGTCTGAATAGCAATAAAAACATTATTTTACTCTCAAATGTGGCCACACATTTTTTTTAATATTTGTATTGCAGACACTTTAAATAATAACTAGAGATAAATAATCCATTTTGAAAGAGACCAAGAAAGTCATTGTAGTAAATCAACACTCATTAGGTGAAAGAATGGTTACAAACAGTTCCACTGTACCATGTGGAGCTCCCTTCTTTGATATGTATACATCGCTCACAGATCCAAGTCCCCTCTTGGCAATTTCTTTAAAAATGAACAAAAGTCACATTTTTAGTAACTTTGTGGCTAAACACCTTAAAAGTACATTTCATTTTATATTTTTGCTTTTTCAAAAGGACCAGAAACAGAAGTCCACTCTTGGCAGTTTAGCCTGATAGTCCACTCAAGGTGTGTGTGTGCTTGTATGAAAATTGTTGTGGAGCCCAACCTTTGACAGCCCACCACCCTTGTGTGGACATTTGTAGTTGTGATGACATTTTGCCTGGTCCCCACAATGTTTAACAGGCAACTGAGCTCTACTAGTTAGGTTTAGAGGTATGGTGTGAACTAGGTTTAGGTTAAGGTTAGGGTTAGGCATGTGCCACTAATTTTAGGTTTAGGGAAAGTGTCTGGCTTAGGAATAGTAAAATCAATGGAAGTCAATACAATGTCCACACAAGTATAGCAAGCGTGTGTGTGTGTGCTTCTGTCTAGAATTCAGACTGAGATAGCCTATGGAAATAGGGTAGGGGTAGGGTTAGAAAATATGGAAATATTTAACAAGGATGAGAGAGAATTCCTCCGTCTGTTCAAGAGCTTTAATTTGGCTTGTTGATCAACAAGGAGTCCAGCACATACAGAGCATTTGCATATACTGGCCTGATCCCCACATCCTAACATTCCACTATATAGAATTACTATCTTCTTCACCTCCCCCTCCTTAGATTAGTTGCCCGGCTCCAGTAAGACAGCATCACTAACACCATAATAATAGAACGCAGCTCAGTCTCCCTGGGTCAGTGTAAGAAGTGGTTCTGACGTCCGTCGGCCCAAGATGCAGACACATATCACTGAATTCTCAACTTGTCTGTTCACCATAACAGCAGCATACAGTCACTATCCCAGTAAAAAGAGAGATTAACCTTCTAACCTGATTATTTCCATATCACTGCTTTATTCAGTCATTTGGTGTTGGCTGATTTCATAGGAGAGGCTGGCAGAGGAGCAGGACCAAATTGGTCGGCCTCCACTGAATCTGATTCAAGAGGTGGACACACGTTGGATCAGCACTTAGCAAATGCTCCAACGTGTTTATGATCTCAGGGAACCTATTGGAGCAATGGCACAATGTATAAAAAATGCATCATGCCTTTGCCAACACTGCTAGATCCACGGTTTAAAAAGATAGGCTTCTTTAGCCCCAGACAAGCAGTGGATGCCGAGAAAAGGCTCGTTTTTGAATGTCAGCAATCATCCTCATCAGCAGCTTCATCAGCAGCAGCTTCTCAACCCGTGACTCAAGGCACATGGATACATTATGATCCATGGTAAACTGTGTGCGTTTGGACATCACAGTCCTGCAGACAAAGACCCCAAATGTCACTGCTGATGCAACATGGAGGTCCAAAAGTATCTTTGTGAACCTAACATCAGAAGACTAGAGAATCCCCTGGAGTACTGGGATGGACACACATTTGTTTATCCCAACTTCTACAAACTTGCTGTGGTTTTTCTGGCCGTCCCTGCGTCATCAATGCCCTGTGAAAGGGTATTTTCTAAAGCAGGTCAAATAGTCTCAAAAAAAGAGAAACCGTCTGAAGCCCAACACAGGGGAGAAGTTCTTTTTGAATGAAAACAAATGAAAAATTCTCCCTAGTAATATAAGCACTGTAACAAAGTCACACAAGCACATTCACATCACAACCCCCTCCCTATTTATTTCCATTAATTTTCCTGTTTTAAGAAGCTATTGTATTATAAACAAAGATTAATATAACATTCTGATCATATTTAGAGTTTAATTATTGGCATCAAAAACAAGTCATTTCTTTATTTATTCAACTTGAAGCTTCACAAACCAAGGTCGTGTCATTATCATCATAAGGGTTTTATATTTATTACGCCTGATGTAACATCAGCATCATTACACAGTAACACAAGCCCATTCACACCAAAACCCTCTGTCCTGTTAGTTTCCACTTTCTCTTTTGTACCAGACATTGTATCAAAAGGACAGATTAAGACAATATTCAGAATTTATGTATTGCTATCACAAACAACTTTAATATATATTTTTTAGTTTAAAGGTTCACATGTCACATCAGACATTAGAGCAAATGTGTAACCTTTATGGCGTCAGTGCATCATGAGGCTTCATCTCGCCATCACTAGAGGTAGTTAACTCAAATGCACTTTCCAGCACTACAAATACAAAAGGGAACTAAGGTGGAATAACAAAACCACTGAACAGCCGATACAACAAACTCTTAGACTGTCAGCCAAGTCAAGTGATCTACTCAAGTTTAACAAGTAGCTTAGGAAACAAAACACTCTAAGAACACACGAGAAGAACACAGTGAGTTTGGGGCATCAGCACAGATCTGAGCCCCCTTTTCTGAATGGCAGCTGGGCGTTTATATAGCCGAGCCGTCTCCCATGCAGTCATCAGCACAACTTGGAAAACCTGTGCGCACAGGAGGAGGGCGGAACCCAGGCCGGCTTGTCGCTGTCCACCGTACTGAACGGAGGTAGAGAGCTGGATCAGGAGCTAAATCAGGAGCTGTCTGGGGTGCTGACTCTGGGCACAACACGGACAGACAGCAGCCGTAACAGCATGCAACATAAGTTACTCCGTTCCACCTGAGTTTTTCCTTTGTTCTTTGGTGTTAAGATAAAACAGTGGCTCTAAGCTGCGCTACATACATTAGCTCCGCACGCTTGTTCTTATTTAAGTGGCCTGCTTTTGCAGACCGTTAGCGTTCCTGCACAATAAGAACTGATATCTACGGTATTCAAAATAAAGATCAGCTTTAAAACATTGTTTAAACACTAATCATATAATTCATTTTGAAACCACATTCTTACTATGTCAAAACACTAAATTAGATCCATCACTGCGGTGACCGATCCATAAAATAAAATTGATTCCCCAAAGGTTATTGATTTCTATTTCAGCAACTGATTTAATGAAACATTACTTCCTCCAAAGAATGTTTTTGTCTTCACATCTGCTTTGCATTGTGAACTGGTTAATTGAACACAACCCAAAACGTGCTAATTAGTCTTGACTAATGCCAATTAGTTTAAGGCTAACTTAGTTTCACTCCCAAAACTCTTCAATACAATAGAGAAAGTCTATTCGGACAGCTGTCAAACTAAGCCCCGCTCCTTCCAGCCAGGCCACATGTCAAACTAGGTCACACCCACTTCTCAAACTAAGCCATGCCCACCTGTCAAACTAAGCCCCGCCCCCAATGTCACCAATCCCGCCACCTTGTGTCATGAGCCCCTGTCCTTCTGGTTATGCCCTTCTGGTTCCAGTTCAGCACAGTCCCCCATCCAATCCAGCTTATGTAGCGCCCCCTATTGTTTGTGGATTGTGTCACATTCTATAGCTCATACCTTATGGACCGTGCCTAAATAGCTGGCTAACAGGTATATCATATACAGAAGACTTCTAGGTTCACAATCTGTATCAATTCAATTCAATTCAAAAGTACTTTATTGATCCCAGAGGGAAATTAAGTGGTGGTATAGCTCATATAATAAATTCTTTAAGGATTTGTTGTAGATCATGATGTTTGTGGGCAGGAAGGATTTCCTGTAGCGGTCTGTGTTGCAGCGAAACTGAAGAAGCCTCCGACTGAAGACGCTCTGTTGTTATCCTATCCCTAGGTAGCGTTAGCACTTCTTACTGTTGGTGATTCAGCTGGGGGGTTGTTGGAGAGGGCTAGGTTTCACTAAGATGGTGGTTCTCAACCGCGGGGGCACGGACACTCTCCCGGTGGGGCGTGAGTAGGCTACAAGATGGTAAGAAAAAAAACAAAATAAGAAAAATGTGCGCTTTTTTTTTAATCACTAAACTACTGTCATAAAAAGCTATAGTTTTGTATTAACAGAACTCCTGAATAAAAATGAAAATGTGTTTGGACAGAAATGTTTTGAACACATTTGATTAGTTTGTCGATAGTGAGCGCAAATGCAGGTGATAAGCGGTTTTATTAAGCGAGTCACACTGAAGTTGGCTGGCTCTCCGGGGTGGGGGCGGGTGTTACAGCTGTTGTATGAGCTGTGAGAGGAGGTGAAGTGGTTTTAGACAGAAATCAAATCAGATCTGGTGAAGCATCTGGATGACACTATGTGGCTTGCGTCTCTGTCCTATTTGATCTATATTTGACATGCCTTCACACAAAAACTAAACCTCTGGCAGGGCCGCATCAGTCGAGGGAATTGCAACATGTTCCCCAGCCTTGTAGACTTTATCACTGACGCAGGCACGACACACAATTTCTCCTCCCTATTTCAATCAGCGTCTGAGTGCCTGTCAACAATGAGAAAACTATTTGTGACGTAGTTTAAAGAGGATCATTCTGGGCAGCGTTGATGTAGGAATATCCTCAACTCTGTGACGTCGTCTTAAAGATTCTCCTTCTTTTCACGTCGACATATTTGTGTGAGGCAGGATTCTCAAAAATGACTGCACTCAAAACAAAATACTGCAATCGTGCACAAATCCAGGATGATTTGAGGCTATGTTTATCAAACATTGAGCCAAGAATTGAGGATCTTTGCGAGGCAACGCAGGCTCAGGTCTCACATTAACATCACCTACCTGCAAGCTTCTGTAAAAAATACAGATGATGCCTACTATTAGGCCTAGTAATAATAACAATAAAGCATAAATTAATATTAGAGGTCTGGTGCCAATTCCCAACTATAGCAATAAACTAGTAATGATAATAGGCCTACTGATGCACTGATATTATACTGATATTAATAATAATAATAACAACAACAATAAAGCATGAAATCTTGTATTATTATATAACAATAGCCTAGTAATGATGATAGTCCTACTACTACTCATAATAATAATAATAATAATAATAATAATAATAATAATAATAATAATAATAATAATAATAATAATAATAATGATCATAATGCCTGTAAGCGCATATTAGAAGTCTGGTGCTACTGCCAATTATAACAACAGCCTAGTAATGATATTAGGCCTACCTACCACTACTGATAATAAAAAATAATAATAATAATAACAATGTGGACCTAAAAAATAATAGCCTAAGGCCCCGCCCCCTTTGTATTACAGCCTTGCTTTTATTTTAGTGTGACACCCCAAGATCATCACAGGCCCCTTGGCGGTCTGCTTGTCTCCGTCCTTGAATGTAGGGGGTCCACCTCCCGGGTCCGGGGGCTGGTGGCTCTACTGGGGCATCGGTACCTGGACCTGGGAGCATAAAGTGTGCAAGGGGTGTGTGAGTGAGGGTACAGCGTCATTTTTTTGGGTTTCTTGGTGAGTCAGTGAGAATGTATGGGTTTAAGAGGGAGGGAACGTATGACTGTGTCTGTATGTCTTTGTCTACCTGTCAGGTTGGATCTTGGTCTGCCCCCTCGCCTGGCGCACCTCAGGCCTTACACTTAATGGGGGGCCTATTTCCCCTCCGTCACTCCCCGCCGGTGAAGGGGGCCACTGCCTGCTGGTGCGCCGGTGGTCAATCCGGTTCGGACCTGGTGCGTGCCTGGCCGGGCCTGGGAGGGCCGGTGTGTCGGTCAGCCGATGCGCTGGGCCGATATCTTCCTTTGGTTGGTTGGGGCACCTCTTTTAGAGGTGCCAGGTTTGGGATTGTTGGGTGGTGCCTGCTCGGTGGCTCGGCGGGATGCGGATCCGGCGTCTCTGCTCGTTCGGCGGGGCCGGTTAACGGCGGGGCCGGTTAACGGCGGGGCCCGTGGGCTAGTCACTGCTGCCCCCCGGGCCCCTGCATAGTGGCCGCTGGATGTTCCCCTGGGGTTCTCCTTTGCTCCTCTCTTGGGGGATGCGGTCGGCCCCGCCCGGGTCTGCCTGGGGCTCTGGCGGTCCTTTGGACGTCTTTGCTCCGATCTCCTTCATGTCTGCATCGATTCCTGGGAGACGGATTGATGTCTGCTCACACCAGCTATCGAACACTCTTATGGAGAAACCTTATATGCACCAGCATGCTAACACACACACATAGATGTGGGGTCTCTGATGTTTAAGGAAATATTCTTGGGCTGAGGTTATCATTACTAGAGCTTGATTAATCGGTACCATGAGTTTTTCTGTGACATTGTTGTTGTATTTTTATATCTATTTTTGTGTCATGTGGTTGTGTAATTCTTAGTTCACAATGTTTGGTTTGTTTTGTCGATGTTCCTTTTTCGTGTTTTGTTTTGTTTTTCCCCCTCTCTGTGTTTTCTTTGTTCCCCTTCCTCTCTTGTATTTTCAACTCACCCTATCTCATGACATTTTGTTTCCTACCTCTCTTCTTCATCTTCCTTCTTTCTTCTCCTTAATTTTCCATCTCCGTGTCCATAACATCAGGAAATAAAACCCCCAACAATTCATAATAAAGATTTTTCACACATATATCAAGTGGAGTACTATAGCAAAAGCTGTACTGCTCCGCTTGTGAAAGTAAATCTGTTGGGCTTCTACTTGGTACTCAGACACCAATTCTGAGCTCCACACTGCCAAACAGGACACGTTTAAATAAAAAAATAAAAAATAAAAAAAGATCATCACAGGCCCCCATTTAAAACCTCTTTAAAAACTTCCTATATACACCCCTGTCAGCAGTCTTAATGAAGTATTTTTTGCCTTATATAAACATATGATTTAAGCATTAGGCCTATTACCTATAATCATTTTGAATAAGACGTACTGAATTAGACTCACTTTAGGGTTAAACACAGCGGGTCTGAGCCACATTAATAAATACCGTTATTAATTCAAACTCTTAGAAAAGTCTCTCTTTTGGAGCTTTGTGCAGAAAGTTCTGGTGCTGCTAAAAGCAAACGGCCAGTTATGGGCCAGGAGAAAGCTTACAATGAGCTGCACTGTGGGGCGATGAAGAGCCGTAGAGAGCCAAGGTGTCAAGTAACGAAGTACAAATACTTCGTTACCTTACTTAAGTAGAAATTTTGGGTATCTATACTTTACTGAAGTAATTATCTATTGGCCTACTTTTTACTTCTACTCCTTACATTTTCACGCACTTATCTGTACTTTCTACTCCTTACATTTTAAAAATAGCCTCGTTACTCCTGCTTAAGTCTTTTATTAAGAAGACACACAAAAAACGATCTAAATGCGCCAACTGGATAGAATTTGACAGTGGTTTGATCATAATGTTAAACATCTACCATTCAGACACCCCGCTGTATGCGATCCATTGCGTACTGCGCACACGGGAGTCCCGTTAACCGAATATTTTCCATATTAGTCCGTTTTTTATTTTTTACAACGGTGATGGAAAATCCAAAGGCCACTTGCCATTTTGACAGATTATAATTCACACCCCTGACCATTTGGTGCAGACGCGCAGAAATATTTAGGTTTGAGTTGAAGCGCAGAAGTAACTTGTAATGGCAAAAAATAGTATCTCAGGGTTTCCATTATAAAGAACACTTGAGTTCAAGAAGGCGTTTAAGTATTTAATCCAAACATGTCTGGCCAGACCATGGAGGGGACAGAGTTACTCGTGCATCACCCTAACCAACCTTTCTAACTAACCGCTTAAATAGTATTCAGCAATCATTGTTTATCTCTGTAGATGTGTTCTCCAACGTTCACGCCCCGCCTCCAGAGAACTGCTTCACGCGAGTCTTATATCAACGCATAAAGCAGCTCATCCGAAGGCCAGACTGTTATCTTACTGCCCCGGCGTCTCTCTCTCTGGTGACCTGACACATATATCTTTCTCATAACATTAAGCTGGAACAATAAGCTTGTCCTTTTACCCTAGATCCATTCAATAAACAGAGAATATACACTTAATTCCTAATTGCATAACAATTTTCCACCACAATTCCCTGCTTTTATTAACTTAAATAATACCATAAATATAAAGGAAAATTCAAAAGTGCTATCACAAATCTCCCTAAAAGGTTGGTAGGTTGATCCAAAAAAAAGACAATGTTCAAAACACAAATTACAATCAGACATGAGACATGCTTGGCCATGGAATTAGCTCACAGTGAAAAACATTAGATCCTTCAAGATGGCTTTGCTGAGACTCCTGTGCATTGAGACCAAAAACCCACGGGGTCTTCTTACGCCATTTTCTTGTGGGCAAAATGTCATCTCAACAGCCCCTCGCCCCAGAGGCGGCCATCCACAGGTCTCGTCATCGGTCAGGATGCTCTAGATAAAAACACAGAACAAAGGAGAAATTATGTAGCATCTTCCAGTACACTTCAGAGGGTATTACATCAACACTAGGTGTTGAAATGTATACTCTTCCCTTGCGCTGTTTGTTGTCTGTTGCCGTGAAGTCAGCCTCCGCCAGCATCCAGTGACCTGTAGCCACCGATCAGTCCTTCCTCAGAAAGGAGAGAGTGGTCACCCCTCAGAAGGTCCTTCAGTGAGAACCTCCCAATGCGACCCTTGGGAGCTGAGCTAATTAGGTATTAGAGCATTGATGTTCAGGATGAATATGACAAGTGATTAAGTGGAACCAACACACTCTGAGTATGGTTTCAGATCAACCTGATGCAACTGTGTGCAAAAGCAATTCTAAACAACTCACAACCTTGTTAATAAGCCAAACCTCATCAACTGAAGCTAGATTATAATTAAGGTAAATGTCTCCAAATCACTCTGTACTAAATCCATGCCAAGAAAACGACAACCAACCATTCCAACTTGTGAGAGTAAAAAATCCCAAGAATCAACTACTCCCCACAAGAAGTAAAGAAGGTTTTCAGATCAAATTAAAACTTTGTAAAGTTCCCAGACACAATATGTACTACAAGTCTGAACCCAAACAGAAATGGAATATGAAATCAGACGTCAAGTCCAGGTTGTAAAAAAACCCATTAATTTATGACAGAGTTATGATTCACAAGAAACCCAATTAAACCTGCAAGTTACAATTCTCTTCATAATCCCTTAAAAATCTGTTCCAATTACTATCAAATCCAATTCCCCCCTTTTTCTAAGGCATCGTCTTGCACATGCCTTAAAAATCAAGAAACAAGGAAACAATAACTTCAACTGCTTCTCCAGTGTCAAGAAAAGAAACATAGTAGGTTAAAGGTCATGCATAAGACATAACCTCAGAACCTGTGGATCCTGCTGCTGCCACTGCTGAGGCATCTTCAACCCCCAGATGATCATATCCCAATCATTTAGGTTTGCAATTAGGTTCTTATATTTGAATTACCTTGTTGTTGAAAGTGTGCTATACAAATAAAATTGCCTTGCCTTGCCTTGCAAAAACAAAACAAACTAATAAGTTCCCCACATAGTTACCTAATCTATTTCAGAATTTTAGTCCTACTTGCATTAGCTACAACAACACTTCATTTCCCTCTGGGATCAATAAAGTATTTTGAATTGAATTAGACAACTTCTTCAGAATCTAATTGATGTTACAGTAAGGATTATCTTTGCAACCACCTTAGTTAAAATTGTTTTACTCAGGACACAGTTTATTTACCTAATTAATATCTCTGCTGCTGTTATTTGCTCATCTGTTTCTTACAGTTTATTCTCTGTTAACTCCTTGAAAAAAATAATACGTTTATTCTAAATGCACAATTTTAAAGCCTGTACAACTGTAAAACATCTCTATTTCAATTTATCTAACTCAGTTGCACGTTCAGATTTGAGTATGCCACTTCTATTTTAATAACGATGTCAAGTAACCTTTTTACCTGTACCTGATACTCTTGCTTAAGAAAGAAACTTTTCTTCATTGCAGTTTCTGTGTAGGACTTGAGTTATACTTTATACTTTACCGAAGTAATTACCTATTTGCCAACTTTTACCTCTACTCAGTATTTTAGACAGTATATATTTTAAAATTAGCCTCGTTACTCCTGTTTCATTTAATCTTTTATTAAAAGGAACACACAAAAAAAAACCCTCAAACATCAAAAAGTGTTGCAACTGAATAGAATTTACTGCGGTTTGATAGCCGGTCTCACATTTATTATTCTGACACCCTGTTTTTTTTATGCGATCTAAAGCATATAATGCACACAGGTGTTAACTGAATATTTTCCACATTTGTCCCGTCTTTAGAACAGTGACCGAAATTCTGAATCTATTTTTATCATTATTTGTCTTAATGAAGTAAACAAAATTTTAAAAAATAGAAACCAAGTTAAACCCCACTGTGTGTGTAGGTCACACCCATTGGCTTAAAGATTGCACTAAATGCATCATTTTCACATATACCATACCACTTTATTTATATAGCACGTTTATACACAGCCGAGGCCGACCAAGGTGCTGTACAGAAGAACATTATATGCAGCTGACACAGGTAGCCTAGTGTATCCCAAATGTGTCATTATTATTTAACATTTTTATTAAACATTACTATCATTAAGGAAAAGTTATTTTTGGTCGAGGTATGGCTAAAGCTCCTCCCTGGGCTGCCACCTTATCGTGGTGGAGGGGTTTGAGTGTCCCAATGATCCTAGGAGCTATGTTGTCGGGGGCTTTTGCTCCTGGTAGGGTCACCCATGGCAATTTGGTTCTAGGTGAGGGATCAGACAAAGTGCAGCCCAAAAGACCCCTATGAAGAAAACGACAGATGGACTCAGTGTTCCCCCCCCCGGACGCGGGTCACCGGGGCCCCCCTCTGGAGCCAGGCCTGGAGGTGGGGCACGTTGGCGAGCGCCTGGTGGCCGGGCCTTTACCCATGGGGCCCGGTCGGGCTTAGCCCGAAGAGGTAACATGGGCCCCCCTTCCCATGAGCTCACCACCTGTGGGAGGGGCCATAGGGGTCGGGTGCTGTGCAGGATGGGCGGCGGCCAAAGGCGGGGACCTTGGCGGTCCGATCCTCGGCTGCAGAAGCTGGCTCTCGGGACGTGGAACGTCACCTCTCTGGTGGGGAAGGAGCCGGAGCTGGTGTGCGAGGTTGAGAGGTTCCGACTGGACATCGTCGGACTCACCTCGGCGCACGGCTCTGGCTCTGGAACCCGTCTCCTCGAGAGAGGTTGGACTCTCTTCCACTCTGGGGTTGCCCCCGCTGAGAGGCGCCGAGCTGGGGTGGGCATACTTGTTGCCCCCCATCTCGGCGCCTGTACGTTGGGGTTTACCCCGGTGAACGAGAGGGTAGCCTCCCTCCGCCTTCGGGTGGGGGGACGGGTCCTGACTGTTGTTTGTGCTTACGCGCCAAACAGCAGATTAGATTACCCACCCTTCTTGGAGTCTTTGGAAGGGGTGCTGGAGAGTGCTCCTCCTGGGGACTCCCTTGTTCTGCTGGGGGACTTCAACGCTCACGTGGGCAATGACAGTGAGACCTGGAGGGGTGTGGTTGGGCGGAATGGCCCCCCCGATCTAAACCCGAGTGGTGTCTTGTTATTGGACTTCTGTGCTCGTCATGGATTGTCCATAACAAACACCATGTTCAAGCATAAAGGTGTCCATATGTGCACTTGGCACCAGGACACCTTAGGCCGCAGCTCAATGATCGACTTGGTTGTCGTCTCATCTGATCTGCGGCCGCATGTTTTGGACACTCGGGTGAAGAGAGGGGCAGAGCTGTCCACTGACCACTACCTGGTGGTGAGTCGGCTCCGATGGTGGGGGAGGACGCCGGACAGACCTGGAAGGCCTAAACGTGTTGTGAGGGTCTGCTGGGAACGTCTGGCAGAGTCTCCTGTCAGAAGGAGCTTTAGCTCACACCTCCGGCAGAACTTTGAACACGTCCCGGGGGAGGCGGGGGACATCGAGTCCGAGTGGACCATGTTCCGCGCCTCCATTGCCGAGGCGGCTGACCGAAGCTGTGGCCGCAAGGTGGTCGGTGCCTGTCGCGGCGGCAACCCCCGAACCCGATGGTGGACACCGGCGGTAAGGGATGCTGTCAGGCTGAAGAAGGAGTCCTACCGGGTCTTTTTGGCTTGTGGGACCCCTGAAGCAGCTGATAGGTACCGACAGGCCAAGCGGGATGCGGCTCGGATGGTTGCTGAGGCAAAAACTCGGGCGTGGGAGGAGTTTGGAGAGACCATGGAAAACGACTTCCGTACGGCTTCGAAGCGATTCTGGTCCACCATCCGGCGTCTCAGGGGGGGAAAGCGGTCTGCCACCAACACTGTTTACAGTGGGGATGGTGTGCTGCTGACCTCGACGCGGGACGTTTTGGGTCGGTGGATGGAATACTTCGAAGACCTCCTCAATCCCACCGGCACGCCTTCCAATCTGGAAGCAGGGTTTGGGGACTTGGGG
Organism: Valencia hispanica; assembly: GCA_963556495.2. Taxonomy (NCBI): domain Eukaryota; kingdom Metazoa; phylum Chordata; class Actinopteri; order Cyprinodontiformes; family Valenciidae; genus Valencia; species Valencia hispanica. The sequence continues at coordinate 4,688,136 of OY747702.1, forward strand.
TCGGGCTCTCCAATCTCTGGTGCCGAGGTCACCGAGGTCGTTAAAAAGCTCCTCGGTGGCAAGGCTCCGGGGGTGGATGAGATTCGACCGGAGTTCCTCAAGGCTCTGGATGTTGTGGGGCTGTGTTGGTTAACGCGGCTCTGCAATATTGCGTGGACATCGGGGGCAGTTCCCTTGGATTGGCAGACCGGGGTGGTGGTCCCCCTGTTTAAAAAGGGGGACCACAGGGTGTGTTCCAACTACAGGGGGATCACACTTCTGAGCCTCCCTGGTAAGGTCTATTCAGGGGTTCTGGAGAGGAGGGTCCGACGGATAGTCGAACCTCGGATCCAGGAGGAACAATGCGGTTTTCGTCCTGGCCGTGGAACACTGGACCAGCTCTACACCCTCAGCAGGGTCCTGGAGGGTGCGTGGGAGTTCGCCCAACCGGTCTACATGTGTTTTGTGGACTTGGAGAAGGCGTTCGACCGTGTCCCTCGGGGGGCCCTGTGGGGGGTGCTCCGGGAGTATGGGGTACCGGGCCCCTTGATACGGGCTGTTAGGTCCCTGTACGACCGGTGCCAGAGTTTGGTTCGCATTGCCGGCAGTAAGTCGGGCTTGTTTCCGGTGAGAGTTGGACTCCGCCAAGGTTGCCCTTTGTCACTGATCCTGTTCCTAACTTTTATGGACAGGATTTCTAGGCGCAGCCAAGGCGTTGCGGGGATCCGTTTTGGTGGCCTCAGGATCGGGTCTCTGCTTTTTGCAGATGATGTGGTCCTGTTGGCTTCATCGGAGCGTGATCTACAGCTTTCGCTGGAGCTGTTCGCAGCCGAGTGTGAAGCGGCTGGGATGAGAATCAGCACCTCCAAATCCGAGGCCATGGTCTTGAGCCGGAAAAGGGTGGGGTGCCTCCTCCGGGTCAGGGATGGGGTCCTTCCCCAAGTGGAGGAGTTTAAGTATCTGGGGGTCTTGTTCACGAATGAGGGAAAAATGGAGCGGGAGATCGATAGACGGATTGGTGGGGCATCTGCAGTTATGCGGGCGCTCTACCGGTCTGTCGTGGTGAAGAGAGAGCTGAGCCAAAAGGCGAAGCTCTCGATTTACCGGTCGATCTACGTTCCTACCCTCATCTATGGTCACGAACTCTGGGTGGTGACCGAAAGAACGAGATCACGGATACAAGCGGCTGAAATGAGTTTCCTCCGCAGAGTGTCTGGGCTCTCCCTTAGAGATAGGGTGAGAAGCTCAGTCATCCGGAGGGGGCTCAGAGTAGAGCCGCTGCTTCTTCACATCGAGAGGAGTCAGTTGAGGTGGCTCGGGCATCTGGTCAGGATGCCTCCTGGACGCCTCCCTGGTGAGGTGTTTCAGGCACGTCCCACCGGGAGGAGGCCCAGGGGAAGGCCCAGGACACGCTGGAGGGACTATGTTTCTCGGCTGGCCTGGGAGCGCCTTGGGGTTCCTCCCGAGGAGCTGGAACAAGTGGCTGGGGAGAGGGAAGTCTGGGTCTCTTTGCTTAGGCTGCTGCCCCCGCGACCCGACCCCAGATAAGCGGAAGAAAATGGATGGATGGATGGATGGCTAAAGCTTTATTCTTTATCATTTAATGTTCTAATCCTAAATTTGTTTCATGCTTTCTACCTCCTTTGTGTGAATCTAAATATATGTACAGTCTATGTTCTAAATGCTTCTATGACCTGTCACTTTGCTGCCGGTATAGCAGAAGTTCCCCTTCTTGGGAAAATAAAAGAATGATTCATGAAGTTAAGCATTACCGTGTTTTAATTTGGAAAGCTCATGTTTGAAACAGGAAGTGGTTTTGCGCAAAAAACAAACAGTTTGACTAACCCGGACTCGTTAACATCCAGGAAGTAACTGAAAACTCAAGACTAAACTTTTCATCAAAAACAAGTGTTTAAGTTCCTATTTTTAGACTTCCAGCCGCAGAGCGCTATTAACGCTTCATCAGTGTCGGGATCTATGATTGTTTACAACCAGAGAATCGCAGCACATCGGTCGTAAGAAAGAAGCTTGTGGCTCAATAGCTGATTAGCAACAAGAGAATCATATTAAACCTGCAACAGACTTTATTTCAGATCATTTTTACCACATTGTAGTTAATAACTCGCTGGCTAAGATTAAACTTAGAGTTTTTACCCGCGTTGTTTCTCATGCGTTTTCTGTGAATTACTCAAAAGACTGAAATACTTTCATACTGCTACTCGGATTTGTATTAACTGGAGTCGGTTTTCAATATATCCGATTCTAACCGTGCGTTTTCCGTGTTATTTCTATTTACTGCGGAGTAGGCTACGTTTATCAAAAGTATTAGTTAAACATAGAAATCATCATTCATCTAGGTTATTGTATATGTTTTCAAAACTGATGTAGGAATTTATTCTCCAGTAAATCGCTGAGTCACGTTTAGATAATTAATCATTATCATATTATCACCATTAAAACTATAGCAAGTTTTCAAGATAATATAGTTTAGTTTAAACATTAAATCTGACTCATATGCACCAATATAGATCATAATAATCATCCATCATTCATTATGCTTTAAATTGGAATATTCTCTGTTTTATTTGATCTATTTTTATCCAAGATCACTTGATGTTAAGATTGCAGTTTCCTAGATCTGTTGCGTTTAGTTTTTCAGATAGAGCGATGACATATTTATAATCCTGAGATCCCGAGCAAACCACTGATACTGAATGCATGTCAAATGCATTAAAAAGCCTATTTTGGAAATAATATTTAACAAGGATGAGAAAAGATAATGGAGTGTTTCCACGTCCTTCAGTCACTATGCAGACACATCTCACAATTGGTGACCCAAGACACAGAAAGTATCCTTGAGCTTCTCACATGTTGGTTCAACATAACAATACATATCTCAGTTAACACAGAGACCTTACCATTTAACATGATCAACATAATTTTTTTTTTCACATTAAGCCATTTAAATCTTCTTTTATCAAAAATGATACGCAGCAAAATTCTCACAACAGGCCTCAAATAATTTAGGCTTTGATAAAAGCCAAGAGAGCTACAACAAAACTAACTGTGAAATCTATAGTTCAGGATTTGACTTTTACCCATGAACACCAAGTGATTATATATTATTTGCTTTCTTAATTTGAAAAATGATACGTCACTGTTGACGAACAATTACGTTTTGTTGGATTTGCTTTTACCACAAGAAAGTAAAACAATTGGCTGAACAGTGTCCAATATTAATAATTCAGTATGCTCATTCATTTGGAAACAAGCAATTAAATTCCAACATTTCATGTTCTTATTACGTTTCATTATTTATTACTATTTTAAAGAAAACGGGTCCCCAGAGTGTTTTTACAGCTACAGGGGATCACACTTCTGAGCCTCCCTTGTAAGGTCTAAGAGAAAATGTTAGAATTTGAATTTCCTTCACCATAGCCCCAAATAAGCCAAAATATATAAGCACCCCCCAAACTCAGGTACGCACAGGTAACCTCCCAAGCCACTTGTCCATACCTTTTTGGGTCGAATCTCGAACATGACTCCTCCCCTGTGGACAAAGTGGTCAGTCCATTCTAGAAAAAAAAAAAGAATGAGAACCAGCCTGATTTGCATTCTGGTTCGGTTGAAATTGAAAATTGCATTGGTTGTCATAAGCAAAATTCCAAACTCACAGGACCACTGTATTGTTATATATGAAGGCCCCTAAAAAACATTTCAGGCATGTCAATATTTACTTAAAACAGTGAGACGACTTCCCTTTAATTACAAAGTCAGGTGCCTTATATTAAGACTCACTTATATAACTTCCTGTGTTTACCCACCAGAGTGACAAAACCATCAGATTTCTAGGATCAAACCTTTCCTGACCTCTTGCCTCTTATCCTGGAAGGAGACACAGAATACTTCACAGCTTTAGATCAGTTCAGTAATTTTCCAAGCAAAATTTCTAATAAGGCCCACTAACTGCTCTGACGCTTGAATGTTCCCCAGATAGGATTAGTATTTACCTTTTTTCCATTTATTTAAGACCTAAGTAGCCTAAGGACCAGTCATCTTTATTTTAATGTTACCCAGCAGAAACCTAAAGTTTTATTTTTTTAGTTGTGTTCAAATTATAGCCTAAACAATGTTGTTTTACTGTTGCTGCTCACAGCAAAGTCTTGTTATTTTTTAGTCTCGCGATTGTTTACATTAGCGCCTTGCAAGCTGATAAAAAATTTGTCCTTCACAGCTGTGGCGAAATCTAAGCAGTGTTACTGTAAAGGTCCAAGTTACTTTAGTTAATGTTCATAGTTCTAAGATTTATTACTTTCTTACAACAAACCCCAAAATACAAGGAAACAATTCAGCCCCAATTGTCCCAGAAAGGAAGGAAAATATGTTTTCACTGTCAGTCAGCTTAGTCAAAATTTAAGTCAGTTAGGGTAAAAATCACAACCTACTCTAAATGCCCCAATCAACTCTGTTATTTGTTCTAGTCGTAAAATGGGAACGTTTCCGTTTCTAAGTTAGTGCACACAAGCTGCAACAGCTAAGGAAACTTGTACTTAGTGTAATAACAATTCCATCAAATAACTTTCAACCAAAATGAAATAAAATTAAATGTGGGCTCTCCTGACAGAGAGCATTAGGAGAGAGAAAAAAACTTCTTGACCATTTACTAGATAACTGTGTGCAACACAGTCTTTAAGCTCTCATTAGACTAAACTCACCGGATGACGAATCATCACCTTATTAGAGCCGTAGAAGTTTCGCTGTCTGCTTTATCCCGTCTGTCTAAAACAAACAAATTTGGTTTAGTTGCACATCAACTTTCCCTTACAAATTACAACACAATAACAAAACAAAATTTAGATCAACATAGAAAATAGAAAGAATCAGGAATTATGGCCTGCTTCCATCAAGACCCCTTTCGCTCTAAGGGTCCTCTGGCAGAAACAAAACAAAAACAAAACAAGATTTACTTTCCTAAGGGAGTGTGTATGTGTGTGTGTCATAGGCAGGTGTCACAGAGATAAAATACAGCTACATCAGTCGGCAAGCATTTCTTAATTGCATTTGAGCTGTGTGTATTTTTGTCCTGCCTGAATTTCGCTGGGTCATCTGCAGGCTGGCCGGCCCAGGCCCCCCCTCTCACGATCCAGCTAATCGCCATGTTCCAGGGACCACAGCCCCCAAATAACTCATCTCACCTGAGCAAGAGTTTTCCCCTCTGCCCACTGGTCAGCCCACATTCAGGCCGGAGTCCAGCCTCCGCCTTTGTTATGGCTGCCAAACCCCTCATTCCAAGGGTGGGGGAGGTACTAGGGCTCCTTGTGGCCCTCCCCAGGCGCCGCTGGACCGAAGGCAGGGGTCCCAACCAGCCTGAAGAAAAACACAGGACAACTCAGCGAAACTCATCAGCAGTTCTACAATGGAATGTGTAACAATAACTGTGTGTGTGTGTGTGTGTGTGTGTGTGTGTGTGTGTGTGTGTGTGTGTGACATTCTGCATTATACCAAGCCATCAAACAAATGATCTTAATGCTCAAACACTCCAGTTCTGGAAGAAGCAAACAAGAGTAAACAAAAGAGAAATAAACAAAACCACATAAATAAACCACAAAGAAATAACATAACTTTTAGATTTTCTTTCAGATTATCCAAATTCCTCCCCGAGGCCCATTAATTCTTTTTTTTATTTATCTTATTTTTTTTTTTTTTCCTTTCTGTCGACATATTAGACTGTCTGGAGGTGAAGTGTTGCTAGATTACAGACCCGATTGTCTGCCTGGGTACCCAGTTCTCATGAAGGACGTCTCCCCCATCGCTTTCTAGTTTCCTTGAGTGAAACAAAAGCTTAAAAAAACCCTTTGTCGGAAAATAATCAATCAATTGAATTAATTGACCACTTGTCCAACTGCCGTGCTCCCAGGTAAAACCCAGAGCAAAAACCGATACTTTCTTTAACCTAGATTAAATAATTAACCATACAATTATATATAAGTATATATATTATATTAAGTAATCAATCAATCAACCAACCGCGTGTAAGTAAATAAACACAAAACCGCTAGCAAATATTTCACCTCCTGAGAGTGCAAATAAAATTCTGTTATCACTATTTATTTAAAAGGACTCAGTCTTACCAGGTTCTGTCTCAGGCGACGGCAGGGCAGACAGAGACGCTTCAAGGCCTCCATCTCCCAAACAGCTACTGGAGGTAAGAGGCTGGGAGAAAATGTCCCAGGACGCTAGCAACTCCCTTGACCCTGTCCCTGCCGGTCCATTCTGCTCGCTGAGGCTGCATTGGGCGCCAAGTGTTATGGCAAAAAAAAGTATCTCAGGGTTTCCATAATAAAGAAGACTTGAGTCCAAGAAGGCGTTTAAGTATTTAATTCAAACATGTCTGGCCAGACCATGGAGGGGACAGAGTTACTCGTGCATCACCCTAACCAACCTTTCTAACTAACTGCTTAAATAGTATTCAGCAATCATTGTTTATCTCTGTAGATGTCTTCTCCATCCTTCACGCCCCGCCTCCAGAGTAACTGCTTCATGCGAGTCATAGCAACGCATAAAGCAGCTCATCCGAAGGCCAGACTGTTATCTTACTGCCCCGGCGTCTGTCTCTCTGGTGACCTGACACATATATCTTTCTCATAACATTAAGCTGGAACAATAACCTTGTCATTTTAACCTAGATGCATTCAATAAACAGAGAATATACACTTAATTCCTAATTGCATAACAATTTTCCACCACAAACTGAATCAATAAATTTATAATAAGAAGATTTCCATGAAGCCATCTGAGCATCATCTCAGACCGGGAGGATTTGGAACGTGACTGTTACCTGTGCAGCTGGATGAAGACGCGCTTTTAAGAGCCCGGTGTTGTGCCAAACAGAAAGAGCACATGCTCCGACATTTTCTGCTGCTGAAGCGACATGAAGCTGGGTTCAGAGAGTCCTTCTGACCTCTGATCATTTGAATCAGAGAAATGTTCCCTGATTTCCAAACTTTGGCTGAAGTGGAGCTTTTAGTTCCAGTCTCCTGTGCGTCAGCGCGGATTCAGCCTCTAGAACAGTGGTTCCCAACATGAGGTTCGTGTGCCCCAAGGGGGTCAGTGGACATATATGCAGCTGAAACAGGTAGCCTAGTGTGTCCCAAATGTTTCAAAATTAACATTTTTATACAACATTATAATAATTATGGCTTTTCTTTTTTTGGGGGGGGGGGGGGGGGGGGGCTTAAGCTTTATTCTTTAATGTCATTTTTTAAAATACATTACTTTTACTTTTATACTTTAAGTAGTTTTGAATCAAGTACTTTTTGCTTTTACTTGAGTAACAAACTTGACTTGATACTTCTACTTCTACAAAAGTCTTTTTAAACCCTAGTATCTATACTTCTACTTGAGTATTGAATGTGAATACTTTTGACACCTCTGGTAGAGAGACACAGGTCAAAGGGGAGACACAGACCAACGCACTTTGATCCAAAATGTCTGAATATTTTGTCCGACTGACCTGTTTTCATAAAAACACTGATGTGAATCTGCCTAATGTTCATATAATTTGAAGACATAAAGTATATCAATTGTTTGTTTACCTGTTTTATGTGTTGACCCAGAGTTTTGCCGCCCATTACCAGCCTTCGCAACTAAAGAATTGTCCCTCTTATTTTTGTCAAAATTAATCTGATGTACATTTTCTGTCAGGATCGCTCTAGAGGTTGTATTAAACACCGGGCTGTCAGCCAATAAGACACGGAAGATTCCCCACACAACTCCTCTCTGACCGGTCATACCTATGTCTTGCCTCTGTTGCATTCACCGAAGCCAACTACCTTCTTTGTTAATGTCATAGGGCGGCTCAGTTACTGTAAACTTATTCCTTCTGGGGTGAAAAAAAACATTTGGGGCTTGAGCCGGGAATGCCCAGGCCATGCGACGCCACAAAGGTTTTATTCATAAATGCAAATATTCAAAATCTCCAACTACTTGGATTGTTTTGTGGGTGAATTAAAATCTTTTAAGCAATACCTGGGTTATGTCAAGAATCCCCAAGCAGTCCTTTTACATTATTTGCTTGATGAATGTAGTTTTGTTTGACTAACCCCTTGAAATAATTTATTTGTATGTATTTTATTTATTATATTATCCTTATTATTATTACTACTTTTCTCTCTCTCGTGGTCTTTTGTTTTTTTTCCTATAAAAATGGAGTTCTGTATTTGTGATAAGTCTATTGTATTCAGATTGAGTTTGTGTTTCTACTGTTGTATTCAAATGTTCAATAAAAGAAAAGGACTGTATTTCCACATTACGTTGCAACACTGACGTGTGGCAGTAAACTGAGCTTGCGTTGTAGTTATGAAGTAAGTCCAGAGGGTGGCAGTGTTGCATCCTTTGGGATTCAGATTAACCCAGAAAGAAAACGAAGACGAAGTAAAGGACCCGCCTTTAGTTTTCTGTGGATAAAACTAAGATAATGGTTGCCACAATAGTTGGCGCAGAAGTATCATTAAAGTTATGGGCAAGAATTAGATAGAGTAAAGCATTTCCAATTTCCTGGAGTATGGTTTGATGAGAAAGGAACCTGGGCAGTACATATTCAAAATATAATCAAAAAATGTAAAAAGGTTTTAAATATAAGGAGATGTTTAGTGGGAACAGACTGGGGAGCAGACAGGATGTCATAAAGAGCTATGTACAGCTGTACATCTCCATGTCTCCTGGTTTTCACCCACATCTTCACTCCACATAATTCTTTGTTATGGAACAACAGGTCAATACTTATTAATAAGAAGTCTTTTTTCAAAGCTGAATGGTATGACAAAGGTGTTCTGTTTGTATCTGATTTAATGGACAACGATGGTATTCTACTAAATTACCATGAATTTGTTAAAAAGTATAATTTTAATTGCCCCTTCGGTGAATTCTTCAAAATACGTAAAGCTATCCCGGCTGCCTTGACCCTTCTTATTCAAAACACACTAAGATACTCTAACGTCAGACCAACTCTTCCCAATTTAAGAATAGGAGATTGTAAACTCACTGATAAAAAATGCAGTAATTCGGTTCTTACAACTGCTTTTAAATCGAAGCTATTTGGTGATTACTTTAGTAGATTGCCATCAGTAGTAGACCCAGAGATAGTAGAGAAGGCGCATTCAAACTTTCTGAAATGGCCAGTCTCTTCCAAAGTCAAAGAGACGCACTTTAAAATTTGTCACAAAATCTACCCAGCAGCTGTTTTTTTGCACAAACGATTTAAGTTTGAATTATCCCATTGTGTCTTTTGCGATTGTCCTGAAGAAACATTAGATCATTTATTTTTTATGTGTCCTGTTTCATTTCAATTTTGGAGTGATATTAAAGATTGGTTGTCTGCTAAAATAGCTAACTTTCCAGATCTCAACATTACCCATGTTTTATATTACTTTAACGATCTGGGGAAGAAAGCAGCCGACGTGGTGAATGTTGTTTTATTGCTTGCCAAATACCATATCCATTGTTGTAAGTGGAGAAATGCTGCCCCTTGTTTTGATCATTTTTTTAACGAATTTAAACTTTATTACTCCTCATTGAGACTCTTTAAATCTGAACGTGACCAAAAAATGTGTTCTAACATATCTATGTTTCTTGTATTTTGAATTTAATCTCATATGTCTTTAGCCTTACTTTTTATTTAATTAAGTTTGTGAATGCCCCTTATTCTGTTCTCTTATGCTGTTCTCTTGTTCTTTTACACAGTATTTCTGTACCTCTACGAGATGTTTGTACTTGATTTTGTTCAATAAAAAAAAATAATAATAAAATAAAAAAAATTAAAAAAAATCTCCATGTCTCCTGATGACACACGGCCAATGGATGCACATTTTAACTGCATTTTAGACATTAAATCCTGGATGGCAGAAAACTTTCTTCAGCTCAACCAGGACAAAACTGAAGTTTTAGTCATCGGTCCTGAAGCTCAGAGAGAGAAACTTTTACCAAAACTACAATCACTGTCTTTCTGAACTGCTTTTACAATATAAACCTTCGCGGTCTCTGCGCTCCTCTGCAGCCGTCTCCTTGTCACCCCAAAAGTCCGGACACACACTCATGGTGAGGCGTCTTTCTGTTATTATGGCCCTCACCTCTGGAACAGGCTGCCTGAGGACCTCAGGGCTGCAGAGAACGCTCATATTTTTAAGAGCAGGCTCAAGACTCACCTTTTTAGCTTAGCTTTTAACTGATTATTATTTATCACTGTTTGTTTAATTGCTCTGCATGTTTTATATGATTATATTTTTATCAGTGTTTTACTATTTTATCTTAGCACATTAATTTACTGTTTATTTTTTTTACTTTAATTTATCTAAATCCCCTTCCAGTGTTTCCTTTATGGGAGCCCTCTGCCTCGGCTCTGGCTGCCTGGGTGCTCTCCAGGTGGAGCTTGGGTGTAGGTGGGGGTCTTGGCCTTGGCTCCACTGGGTGGCCTGTGTCGGTGCCTCGGCTGCTGCTACCATGCTGTGACCATGTTTTTAAATCTGTGGGGGAGGGAAGGGAAGGTGGTTTAGGTGGGGTCCTTTTAATCTGTAAAGCACTTTGTGATGCAACTTCTTGTATGAAAAGCGCTTTATAAATAAAGTTTGATTTGATATATACATTGGTTTAATTAGATCAGTATTAGATTATGGGTGTATAGTTTATACTTCGGCAGCAGAAACTACTTTTAAAAAGTTAGACTGTATTCAATATCAAGCTTTAATACTCTGCAGAGGTGCAACTAAATCAACTCCAACAGCTTCAGTTCAGGTAGAAATGGGAGAAATGCCTCTTGATATTAGAAGAGATCAACTGATACTAAATTATAGGGTTAAATTGCAAGGGCATGTACAGAATCATCACACACAAGAAACAATCAAACTTTGTTGGCAGAAAGAACAGAGAAATGGTTTTATTGTATTCAAAGGAAAACAGGAGACATGAGAAGCACATGGAAGACCAGGAGAGAGGAGATAAGAATATCTCCACTTAGATTTGGACATACTGGGTTAAATAATACTCTATTTATTATAGGAAAACATCAGACAGGGACATGTAATCGTTGTGGAGTAAATGATCCCACACAAGAAATAATCAAACCTTTTTGGCAGAAAGAAGTAAAAGAATTCAAAAGTTTTGGACGGACAGTAAGAAAGCAACAGAAATCTAAATAGATAAATTAGTCCAGTAGTTCCATTATCATTAGTTCCACCATGGACACTCCCAAATATAAAAGTAGACCATACATTATTATACAGGAGAAACAAAGATAAGGAATTCATTCTAAATTCTCATGTAGTGGATCACTATATTAATCAATATTATGGTTATGTTCAAAACTTTACAGATTCATCAAAAAATACAGGCAATCGAGTGGGTGTGGCTTTCATAATTCCAGAGTTTCAAATAAAAGTAGGAAGTGGATCAATAATGGACTTTCAGTGTCCACAGGGGAAATGTTGGCTTTACTGTTAGCAGCTCAGTGGGTGGAGGAATACAAACCATTATGCACAATGATCTCTTCAGATTCCAGTTCATCTTTGATAAGTTTGGATAACAGTCAGTCAGAAGGCAGACCTGATATTTTAGCTGATATTTAGCTGAATAAATATGACGGAGCTAATCGTTAATTTTGTTTGGGTACCAGCACATTATGGGGTGAATGGCAATGAGGAGGCAGATAAAGTGGCAAAGGAGGCTGCAAAAAAGATCAAATCGATTTAAACAACACCAGCAGAGCTGAAATTAAAAGTTTAATAAAACATAAAGTGAGGAAAAGATAGCAAAGGCGTTGGGAGGAGGAAAGAACAGGGAAATGGTTTTATTCTATTCAAAGGAAAACAGGAGATATGAGAAGCACATGAAAGACCAGGAGAGAGGAGATAATAATATCTCCACTTAGATTTGGACATACTGGGTTGAATAATACTCTATTTATTATAGGAAAACATCAAACAGGGACATGTAATCGTTGTGGAGTAAAAACAATAGAACATGTTCTGTTGCGCTGTCAAAATTATCAAGAAGAAAGAAGACAACAGATTCAGAATTTGGGGGAAAACAGGATTAAGCTAGACATGAAGGATGTAATGCAAAGAAATTCAATATATGAAAGTTTTATGGCTTTATATCATTTTCTAAAAAGAACTCACTTGTATGATTGGATATAAGTTTATTGTTGTTGTTTTTTTGCGTCATTCCAGTCCACACTCCAAGCCAGTTGGTGGCGGTAATACACCAAACTGTTGTTTGCTAACCGCCATAAAACTATAAAGAAGAAGAGGAGAAGAAGAAGAAGAAGAAGAAGAAGAAGAAGAAGAGGAAGAAGAAGACCCGCCCTTTCCGTTCATGTGACCGCTGGCTGTGTTGTTTGTGGCGCTTCTTATTCAGTTGGCGGGTCTCTAGATCAGACTGCTGTCCACTTTGGGCTCCACGCAGCGAATCGACTCGGATTTAGCAGATTCAATTGAAAATGTCTCACAGGTACAGAGCTACGCGAAGCGACAGCGACCTTAAACACAGGTATGCTTGAAAGCACTTAGCTCTCTGCGTTAGCCGTTGGTTCTGTTACGACGAAGTTTGAAACCTTGGTGTTTTTATTCATGTTCATTTGAGCTTGGTAAAAAGTTTCCAACAGCTTCAGGAAGTTAATGGCGGAGCATGACATGGCTTATTGACAGCTGCTGTTTTGTTGCTCCATCGGCTCTTTATGTTCGGTTTGTTTCACGTGAAGGAAGGCGGCGGGTTCTGTGGAAACAATAGACCCAGAACAGATCTGTTTGAATACAAACATTTCTAACATTCACGGCTGAAAGCTGTGGATTCCCGCCACTCAGCTTCCGCACACAATGGATGGAGGATGGATGGATGGATGCATGGATGGATGGAGGATGGATGGGGGATCGGTAGAAGGAAGTAAATGGCGGGAGACTCTTTGAAAGGCGCTGATAGCTTGTGCTAGCGTCAGTCCAACCTTCGTGTGTTCCTGATCTCTTTACCTTTACTAAGACTTTCCACTCACACCAGCCTGATGATGATGATGATGATGTTTTCCCCTGAATGGAGCTTTGGACTGGTGCTGCTCCTCCTTTGTTCTGCAGACAGACAGCTGTCCACACTGCATACACATACATCCTGTCCGCCGTGTGTTTACATGACAACGAAGTGTTTAACTATAAGGTTTTATTGGGACACAGGAGCAGCGGCCCGTCTCGGTGGTCCCACTGCAGGAAGAGAGGAATAGATGGAAGTCTGCGGAGCCACAGTGATGAAGATGCTGAAGATGGACTCTCTGACTGCAGGCATTCCAGGTGACTTCTCTCTGTCTACTGATGGAAAACTTGAGCATGCCTCTTTAAACAAAACTTCTGCATATTTGGAATGTGTTTTCACTCAAATGTTTATTGTAGGAAAGCCAAAATAACTGTCAGCAGTTTCACCTTTACTGTAAGAATAAAACCTAAACAGATGTAATTTAGCACTCCAATGGAGACACTGGCTGCTGCTGCTGCTGCTGCTGTATTCAGTGTATTTCTGAATGTTGTCTGTGTTCACGTGGCTCTGCTGTTTGCTCTCCAGTTTCACCACCCCAGAAAGCGCAGGGCCGGTGTCTCGATGTTCTCGGCGGTCTGACTGGGGGAGTCAGGTGGAGGACGAAGAGATGAGGCGAGATGTTCACAGAGATGTGCAGCGGTAAGAGAAAATGGCTTCTCCATTTCTTTTCAGTGGTCTTCTTGAACGTCGGCGTTATTTCTTGACTTTATGTGCGCTCTGTTCAGTTACAGGAGGAGGATACTGGGTACAGAGGTCAGCCAGAGGGAGAGAAAGACCTCATCTGGCTCCTCTGAGAGGTAACTATGCTTTGTCCTACTTTTGAAGCAGGCCTTCTACTCACAAAGTTTTAAAGTCTGAAACATTAAAGCAGGAATAGATGTGGTTTAGCAGGCCGATATTCCACACATCAGCTCTTTGAATCCCACTTTAAGTCCAATCACCCATCAGGCCATGTCTGCTTCTCGTTGGTGTCTCTGCTCATGATGTTACGCTGGTCTGTAATGTAGAGAAGTCTTCTCTCTTTCACACTCTGCTCATTGATGTTGATCTCTGTTTAAAACACTTTGATCATTTTGGTACTTTCACTGTTTTGTTCTGTCCTGACCTTTGTCTTTGGTTTGACCTTTGTCCCAATTTCTCTGAGCTTGCTCCAGATGATCATTAGAATCCTTAGATTATAACTTTGGGTTAAGAACAAATGTTGGTTTTGTTAGAAAACAGCCAGTTGTCAGCTCATCTTCAGTAGTAACTTTGGCTAATGGAATTAGGAGTTGGTGTGTCGGGTCTTTAGTGGGAAAAGAAGATGACCATGCCTATTTCCTGCAGCTGTGACTCCAGAGAGGGTGAAAACATCGAGACGGACGAAGCTGTGTTGATGCGAAGACAAAAGCAGATCAGCTACGGCAAGAACACACTGGCCTACGACCGATACATCAAGGAGGTGCCAAAGTAAGTAGATGTGTATTAGATAGTGTTTAAATGGGGAACAAACATTGTTGAAACATGAACTTTTCCTGCTTCCAGGCACATGCGACAGCCGGGCGTCCACCCAAAGACTCCCAATAAGTTCAGGAAGTACAGCCGGCGCTCCTGGGATCAGCAGATCAAACTGTGGAAGGTCAAGCTGCACGCCTGGGACCCCCCAGCAGGGAGCAGCCAAGAGAACACCCTCAGTGATAACATGTAAGGAAACACTGCTTCACTAGGTTTGAGCTCGGCTAATGACGTTTCCAGTAACTGCCTCATCCTCGCTGTGTAAACTAATTTGTGAGGCTGAAGGAGGAAAACCAAAGCACCAGAGAGTAGGCTAATACAAGTGGTCTTATCTGGAGGATCCCACATGCTGCTGAGTTTCTACGCAGCCTGTAAAATCATAGCATTTAAAAAAAATACTATCAATTTCACATCTGAATAGGTAAGGAAAAATGTTTCTAGACTTTTATTGACCTATTCAATAAAAACAGAATTTCCCAAAAGATGTATAGTAAAGCTAAATATTGTAGGTACAGAGTAGTTTCAGGTCTGATTTAAATAAGATTTGCAATGATACATCTTGAGAAGTTGGCAAGCTCATTGCTCATTTTATTTTCAGTTGCTGACAGATGAGCCACAGATGTATAAACTTATTTCAGCTTCAAAGACAAGGCCACATGCTGCCATCATGGGCGGGAGTGGTTTAGGTTCCAAAACAATGTAGTGAAGCTAGGTAGGCATTAAAGAGTCAGTAGTTAGTGACTAATCTTAAACCCAGTTCTGCTGAGTGTACAAGCTGCATCCTTCTAGCTGATCAAAGTTCGTCTAGGCAACATATGAGCAGTAAGCGAACCCTCCAGCTGTGTGTTGTTAAGGTGTGAGGCATGAACAGGTTTTAAACTGAAATTTAGAAATGATCCTGAGCTTTTGAGTTTGAAAGGGAAACTGGCATGGTGTCAGCAGGTTCTACTGTAATAATCTCAGCCTCTTGGTAGCCATGGTAACGTGTTACTTTTTGCTTTCTGTAGAGAGGAGCTGGATCTGGATGATATTGTGGATATTGAGTTGGACTTCCCAGCCTTAGCTGACTCCCAGGATGCTCCCTGTTCTCTGCTGCTCCACAGCTCTTCAGCAGAGGTCAGTTCATGGTTCTGGTATTTCTAGGTCTGGATAACGATCAAATATTTTTATTTCCACACCACAATATTTTCTTTTCTCTAATCTTGTCTACCTCCCTTCTTTCCTTACTTTCTATTTTACTCATTTCATTCTTTCCCTCCTCCCTCTTTGTCCTTTCTGCCTTTCCCTCTTTCTTCTTTCTGCCTGCCTTCCTCTCTCCTTCTTTCTTCTGTTTTCCTTCTTAATGTTCTTCTTTCCTACTTTGTCTTACCCCTAATTTATCACCTTTTTTACTCCCTCTCTCGAGGTTTTCTGTTCTTCCTTCCTTCCTTCTATTCTTTCAGTTTGTCCTACTGTCCTCTTTTTTTTCCTTTTTCCTCTCTCAGGTCGGTCCTTCCTTTATTCCTTCTCTTTCATTCTGTTCTTGTCTTCCATTGTTTCTTCTTTCTTGTCACGTGCTGTTCAGCTTCTTTCTTTCTGCAGCAGCAGCATACATGTGTATTCAACCCCAGTGATTCATGATGGTTACAGTTGCTAAGTGAGGCTCAGCTGTTAGCTAGCTGTTTCATCCCAACTACAGCAGAGCAGCTTTATGAAGCTGAAGAGAACCAAGCTGTTTCTGAGCTGAGATGCATAAACATAACATGGACCCTATAGACCATCCTAGCAGCTCTGCAACATATACTAATCCTCACACACGCCATTAGGGGGGTGAATACTATTGAAAGGCACCGTATCTGCCCCGCCCCCTTTGGACAGGTTATCAACTCTGATCTGTTGATCTCTTTCTGACTAGGATCAAGACTGTTCAGCTACTCCCGTTAAAGTCCAGAAGACAGAGGAGCCTAACATGGCGTAGGTCGTCTCAAGGCAACACGCATGGAGTCGCTGAAGGTTTTCACCGAACACTCACTCCTCTGTGCTTCTCCAGTTGGGGATGGTTTGGGTTGTTTAAAGTTTGTAGGTTGAGATCTCTTCCAGATTCATCTGCTCAGGGAATCCTATTTACAGCGAGGTTTTACTCTTCCAGGTTTATCCAGGCTGGACTCATTTCAGTGCCTGAAATATTGTGCTAACATGAGCACTTGTTAGGATCATAGGTTCATCTGTTCATGTTCATTAGGTGGAGGACTACAGTGTGTCTGATGCATGTTGCTGTTGGAGGATTTCAGTTCAGCCATGGAATGAAAAACCTGTTTTGTTTTAATAAGCCTTTTTGGGAGGGGAAGGGGTTGTAAAAAATCTGAAGCACCAAAACATTTTAATTCAGTTGTTTTCCATTTTTTATACAGTTGTAACTATGTTTCTTATTGCTGTTTCATGTTGAAGAGTTTAAAATAAAAAAGAATGCTGAAAACTTCTGTTTGTTTGTGTATTTTATACCTTGGTTAAAAGTGATTCATGATTTATAGCTTATGAAAACCTCACATGCAATAATTTTCTCAGAAGATTTGAATGTTTCATGAAATCAATAAAACAAGGAATTTAAAAAGAAATGTGGGAACTCTGAAAATCCTTGGTTTAGGCTCATTTTGCATTAGTTACTACTGCGTGGCATGGATGCTGTCAGCCTGTGGCTCTGCTGAGAACAGAGGGGACACTGAGCCGAAAATATTTAACCTTTTCACAATATTCTAATCTGGGGTTTTCATAAACTGTAAGCCATAATCATCAAAATTAGGCGTAAAATATCTTGCTTTGCATATGAGCCTGTATCATATATTAGTTTCAGCTTTTTAAGTTTAATTACTAAAAAAAGGACCTTTTGCACAATATTCAAATTTTGTTGAGATTCTGCTGTATATAATGAAAATTCTATACAGATATAAACACAAAGCACTTCTTCATTTTAGTGGAGACTCATGTCTGTATTGTAACAGTAATTGAACAGAAACGTTAGTCCAACCAGTATATATAGTTCTATACAGTCTATGGTCCAACCAGATATTTCTGTCTCAGCAGCACAGCCTGTTGGTCTGAGGAAGTCATCTCTCTGCTCACCGCTGGGTGGCAGTACAGCTGCTCTAGGCTGAGTATTCAACCGGGAATGATCGATAGCGCCGAGAAGAAGAGCCTGTCAGATGCTGGTGTATGTGAGCCTGACCAAAGCCTGTAGGAAAAAGTGAGCTAAGCGCTGCGGTGTGGCTAGTTCTGGGTCGGGATTCGGAGAAAGTAACGAGGACCATGCTGAGGGTTTGTCTGCGTGGAGTCAAGGCCACAGCCCGGGTAGGACTGACCTACTGTCTGACTGTTAGCTGCCATGTTGGAGTTAGCTTGTTGTCATTCAATGACCCGCAGCCTGGCTCAAGGTGCCACAGAGAGCTGGCCACTCACTGCTAACCTTTGGATCTTTCTGATAGCAGCGCTTCCAGCACTCTGGGTCCAGTTTCACCGGTTCGTGGCTTGGCAGATATTTTCACTTTAAACAAAGCTGTGGTTTGTTCAGCTTCTAGGTCACCAGTAGGTCAGGGAGCTGGCTAAAAGTCCTCCCACCTCAGTCAAATATCGGCGCTAGGAAAGTTTGGAACCATGCGGCGTGAAGGCGTTATTGTTGTTGAAGCGTCATGGCGGCTTTGTGACGCAGTACATGAGTTCTAGGGCTCAGTGAGGAGCAGCAGAGACCCTACACCCTCTGCAGCCTTCTCTATGCCTCCTACCGAGGGAACACAGGCAGCCGCCGCCATCCCGTGAACAACTGTGGCAGCTGATTTCATCCAATGTGGAATTTGCTATAAAAGCTGTTCTCCATGCTGGTGGCAATGTTTCAGACAGTGAAGGTCCAGTTGTCATGGAAACACTCTCAGCCTTTCATCTTGACCTGCTGTTTGTGCAGTGAAACCCGGAAATATTCAGACTTCTGTCAGATCTGGATGAAAAGTAGCCTCTAAATTTGTTCAGCAGCTTCTTTTCTGACCAGAACAAAGATGAATGCTTTAGAGCCAGAGTCTAATGAAATCTTATCGAGAGACTGTGTAGGGAGCTAAAGATTAGGGTGTTGGCAAGAAGACACACAAACTGCCATAACACCATTGGTCAACAACTATAAAAACCGGTTTCATTACTCTAAATCATTTTCCCCCATTGATTACTTAGAGTAGAAATGATTTTCTACATTCCAGTTCTTAAAAGTTAATATAAAAACAGATCATTATTCGATGCCAATCAGAAACAAACTCATTGGTTGAATGAAAATAAGCTTAAATCTAAATCGGCCAGCTGTATGAATAATTTAGGCTTTTCCTGTAGGTTAGGGAGCTTGACCAGCATTATTCATATTGTTATCTGGGAGACAAGGGCTTACTGGGTGATGGAAAGTGTACTTCCTACAATTTCATCCAAAAAGCACTCCTGCTGCTTTACTTCCTTCTACAACAATGAACATGAGCTCTAGCTAACCTGGGAAACACTACCGAACTGACCTAGATCTCCTTTTATTTCTTTTCAGACAAGGATCATTGAAGTAAAACAAAATGAATGTAGGAGGAGTAAACATTTAGAAGAGCAGCCTAACATCTGACAGGCTGAAGTCATTAGCTTCTGGTGGAAATGTTTAGTGAAAACGCCCGTATGTTTGGTGTGGGGAGGAAGCTTAAAGCTATTTACATGGTCTAAAATCCACTAGGCGACTTGGTCAGTCACAGTACAGCTCCAGCTAAGATTCAATATGGCGGCTGCACACATGAAACGTAGTGAAAGTTGTGGAAACTCTGACAGTTTATGTATCAGTATAAAGCAAAGGTATGTATTGGTTCCTTCATATAGAATGGAGACACGTCCTTGTGTTGGCAATAGTAAAAAAGCCCACTGCTTTCCTGACTCTAACCTGATGTCATTCCCAGACACATGTGGGTCAGCAGTGCAGGATCACCATCATCATACGCTTCAGCAGATACACAGCTGTGGGATGTGGTACTGAGATACAGAACTGGCTTTAATAGTCCAGGAATAGCCTTTATTTGAAACCACCAGCTCTATCAGGAACCTGCTGCACTTTTAATTTATTTGGTCAAATGGAAAGTTTGAAGGAATAGATTTTGATGTGTTGGAGTCATTATGAGGATAATTCCGAATCATTCTGGTTCTGATGTTTGTAATGATCCATTTTCTTTCTTCCTGTTACCGTGTAGAAGAACTGTGGGAGAATCTGTCTAACTAACCTGCAGCCGAGCAGGGAGTACACAGCAGGAGGAAGCAGGTAACACTCTAACACTTCAACTGGATTTAAGATTATAGAAAACAAAATTCAATCATAATAATATATTATTGTATCAGTTGATATCGATAAATATCATGATATAAAAACAAATCACAATTTGTGTCATTATTTAGCTTTCCCTGGTACTATTTAAAGATATCAAAAGGTTATTTTTTATTCAAAGATTTATTTTCAAAAGTTGAACATGTCATAAACAATATACAACAGTTTCTGATAAATGAAAGGTTATGGCTGGGCGATATGGATTAAAATGAATCAAAAAAAAGTTTTTCTCCCAGTCTGTTCTTGCTAAGCTTGCTTTTATCTCAATCATCCCTTCTCCGAGTTGACCTGAATTCAAAGTCCAAATAAATACATGCTGTAAAACAAAATGGAGGGCTGACATCACTTTGAACTATGCAAACCCAATAGGTGCATTGGTGAATTTTTTTTTACGATATTCTCGATATTCCAAAAATTCAGTCTTCATAAATAGATAAATCGATATATTGCCCAGCCCTAATTTAAGGCTAATATTCCAGTTTACTGTTTAAGCCTCATGTTGGATTCTAACTCTTGGGCTTCCTGTCTGTGCCGTCCTCTGTGGTCACAGTGGGGCTTCCAGAGTGGTTGCTGCTGGCTTGTTGACAGTAACCGGGGGCGTTGGAGGCACTATCATCTATGCTAAATGGGACCAGAAGTTTCGAGCAGCGGTGGAGAAGAATGTTCCATATTCAGAGTGGCTGTTAGGTCTGGCGTTGGGACCTGCTCCTCAAGATACAGGTCTACCCACCAGGAAACAGGTCAGTTCAATCATACAGGCGTTCCAGTTGACCCTAGTGATCAAACAGTGCATCAAGTTCAGTTTGTTATTCAAACTGGTCAAAGGTTTTCTGTCTAAGGAAACCCAGCAGATTGCATGGGGTCACAGACCTGCAGACATTTGGTTTAATTTGGGTAAAATCTCAACTGGTTTATTTCCAGCACTTTGTGGTTGAAGGTATGGTTTTCTCTGAGGGGCTGCTTGTATCTAAAGACATTCAGAATAACATGTATGGTTCTTCCTCCCAGCCTGACACAGAGCTGGCCTTTATAACAGCTGATAGAGGAGGACAGTAAACCCTGAAGAACATGGAAGTGAATCTATGGTACAAGAGAGGATCATTCACCCCTCATTGTTCTACACTTCCTGTCCAAAAAGGCCTTTTTACTTTATACAGTCATAGTAAAGTCATATTTCCCCCATTGATAGTGTAGAAACTGTAGAAAAGCAAACAGTGTAGACTGTGGGGGAAAAACTTCCAACCTTTCTCAAATAGTAGATTATTACCCATAACTGTCAGCTTTAAATATAAAATATTAGATTTGGTAGGTTATTTTGATCTGTTTTGTTTCATGATCATCCCCAAAGAACATCCATGAGCCTGAAGTAAACATTTTAACAGAGGTACTGTTAAAAATAGCACCCTAACAGTAGAAAACGTCTGGATGTATCAGAATAAAGGATCCAACCGCTGTAGATGAACAGGGAGGCCATGAGCGCTCACAGATCAGACAAACACTTCATTTAGAATAGAATGGGGAAAGCTATACCCTTCACTCATTCACTCAGAATACACATAGATCCTACAGTGAAGCACGGAGGTGACAGAATGATGCTGTGGGGAAGGTATGTGAAAGCATGTAGAATTTCAAATAATCCTGAAAACCAGCAGAATGAATTTTTCCTGCAGGAGCTGGAAACATTTCAGTGATGGACTGTTCCTGATTGGCTCCACATGTTGCTTGGAGACAGACTCAACATGAATCCACTAGTGTTCATTAGATGAACGAGGTCTGAGCGGTCAGTCTTCTCTTCTGTGTGCTGAATAGATGGAGTCGATCCAGCCCCCTTCCATGATGGAAAAACAAATGAGAACGTCCAAAGCCAAGTCAGAGAAGAAGTTAAAGGAGACGGCAGAACATCCGGCCCAGGACTCTGGCGCCGCGCTGGCGCCGCCTGCACAGAACATCCAGGGTAACACTCCA